>PVLC010008943.1:0-56088 GCA_004027655.1 Graphiurus murinus
TTTTGGTACTGGGGATTCGACCCAGGGCCTTCTACTTCCGAGTTATACCTCCAGCCCTGTTTTAATTTTTTTATTTTGAAACAGGTCTCACTAACTTGCTGAGAGCCTCACTAACTTGCTGAGGCTGGCTGCAAACCTGCTATCCTCCTGTCTCAGGCTCCCAAGTACTGGGATTTCAGGCACGTGCCACCATCCCTGGCTATCAGCCACACTAATTCTTAATGCTTCCATCAGTACATCGGTGTTAGATCCAGGCTAGCACACTAGTGACTGCAGACAAGCAAAGAATTCCTAATATCCTGAGCACCATTGCGGGTAATGGAATCTGGGGAGGGGGGCCCTAGAAGTTTCTACCAGAAAGTTACTTAGTTAAGCACAGGTCTGTTTAATTAAGTAGTGGGCACTGCATGCTATACTTAGCTTTTAAACACTTGTAAAGTCCTCTTCATTCATTTATCTTACTTGTCACTGACAAGATCCTCAAGCACTGTAACAGTATGCAGAGCATGAAGAGCCTGGGTAAACAACACATATTTTATGTGGAGTCTAAACTGTTTCAACTCGGAGAGTCAATAGAGGGTCTCTAAAACACCCGGACTCTCCTACTAAGCTGTGGAAACATTTTGTGCACGGTCTGTTAGGAGTTTCTTTACAAAGAAGACTTCAAAATCAAGTCCAAATTTCGTAAACCAAAGGAAAAAAGACCCCTCCTCCCCCAAAAAGAAAGAAAGAAAAGAAAAATAGGGAAGAAAGAAGGGTTAAAATGAAGGAAACTAGAAAAACAGAGAAGAAAGAAAAAAAAGGGAGGAAGGTAGGGGGAGAGAGAGACAAGTAAACAGGAGAAAACAGAATGAAAGAAAGGAGAGAAGAGAGAAAAAATCGAATGCTGGGTGCTAGGATTCAGGCTCTAAGTTTGTGCTGATAAAGGAGGTCAGTTCAATTCATCATTTGATTCATTCAATTCATAATTCAGCAAATATTTACTATCACTGGCTTGGGAAGGATTGGCACTGCTCAGTCACCTCCCCAACTAGTTAAAAGAAAAAGAAAACCTCTCAGGGCCTGGCCTAACAGAACTGGCAGAAGAGGGGACCCCGACAGGGTCCATCCCAAGGAGCAAGTGAGGTTGAGCAACCCAGCAGCACCCTCAGGAAGAGACCAAGAGAGTCTTAGACAAATAAGGGGTCTGTAGAGAAGTTTCCTTGTGCAAAATGACTCCGTGGGAGGAGATGGACTTTCCAATTGTTAGGTATTTACTTTAACATGTACTACACTAAATTACAACCAGCACATCAAAGAGCAGGTTCACAGCAGTCACATCTGAGGACATGGAAGGCAGGGCGCGGTGGTCCTCAAAGTGACTGACACTTGAGATCTTGTGAGCGGAGGGGAGGAGCAGGGAGCAGACAGCAGACATGCAGAGGAGCACAGAGAGAACGAGTTCCTCCCTGCATCCGAGGCACTCTTGCAGGACAGGCCCTTCTCCATGCGGAGAAGTTCTGAGGCTGAGTGGAAGGGCACAGGCCCAAGATCTCCCCTGCACCTGGCCCCCAGGAACAAAACAAAGGCCAGCAGAAGTGAGAGTGGAGGGATGGTGTGGGCGTGTGGAGGGCCAGTGCCGGGGCAGCTCCAGCTCCTGGAGAGACAGCCGGGGGCGGAGGGGGGGCGGTCAGCAGGACCAAGGGGAATTCTGAGGGAGAGATAGCTAGGTCTGGAATGGAAAATAAATCCTCCTCCCCAGCTGGTCTCCACTCTGGTAGACAACTAGAGAAAATGTAAACACACTCATTAGCAGTTTTCCAATCAGTTGAGAAACAAATCGGAAGAGGGAAATGGCAGTGAGTGCCTCAAATTCCCAATCTCTGAGAAGCCCCGGGCAGCTATCTTCCTTAGGCAGCTTGTGGCACCACACTGCTGTCCTCCCTTGGTTTGCTGAAGGCCCCCACTGGCTTTACATGGCAAGAGTGGCCTGCCCCGATTAGGACGGAAGCAGAGTCTGAGTCACCTATTCCACTCAGGACAGGTCTCCATGGACCCCCACCCGGCTCGTCACCCGCAGGTCTCCACACACCCCTCCAAGCCAACATCCCTCCAGCACAGAGAAATGGAAGGTGGTCTGTAACCACCGCCTCTTCTCCTGCCAAAACTACCCCAAAGAAGAGGCAAAGTAGAGCTTCCAGGTTCGTGAATCTGCAGACATCCAGTTTCCAGACAGGATGAAATCACATTCTACTTTCATTTGGAAATGTCCACTGTGTCGAATCATGTTGTTGATTTTTCCAACAACACATCTGATTCAATTCATTGAATGGTACATTTATTTATTTAGTTATTTTGGTGGTACTAGAAATTGAACCCAGGGGCATTCTACCTCCCAGCTACATTCCCAGATCCCCCCCTTTTTTTTGAAACTGGGTCTAAGTTCCTTAGAGTCTTGCAAAATTGCAGATGCTGGCTTTGAAACTGTGATCCTCTTGTCTCAGCCTCCCGAGTACTGGGATTACAGGTGCATGCCACCACACCTGGCTGAATGGGTACAGTTTTAAAAGCGATTTCCAAAAAGCCTGGTTTTCTATGACACCGCAGTTGAAATAGCATTAAGTACAAAATGCTCCAAAGTACTGTATGTTGAATCTAAATAAAAACTGCTATTAAAGTATATAATTGATGTTCCTTTACAACACTGGGAAAAGGTAACTGGAAAGCTGAGGAGACCTTAAAGCTTCTGGAGAATTTTAGGCACTGTCTCAAATCTCTCTCCTACAAATGAGGACTTACCAGAATAATACAGATTCATAAAATTCCAGTGGTGGGCCACAAATTCAATCGGTGACTCCAAGCTCACTATTTTACAGAGTGGAGACTGAGGCACGGACAGACCCAGGATTCAGCCCCTGAATCCCTCACTCCTGGCCTGGTTGGGCCCTAGCCCTGTCTCTGGCCACTTCCCATTGTTGCATGTACATATAAGCCCACCACACCCAGGACCTATAATGCCACTGGACCGCCTCAGGCTGCTGTGGTATGAATTTCCATTCTTGCAGTCTGAATAGAGCTAAATACCTAGTCATTTTGGTCTTAATGACTACAAATAAGTTAAGAAATTTTCCATTTTCTTTGAGATAGGAGCCTTAGTTCTCTAAAAGAACTACTGACTTAGCATTATAATTTTCTTCTTCTTTTTTTATAACATCTACAGGTTTTATTATTGAAATTACACACGCTAGTTATGAAAAATTAAACAGCACAGAAAAGTTTAGAAAAAGAGAAAATAATTCCCATTTCCCATCCCCAAATTCACTCCTGCTATTAAGGTGGTGTTGTTATTACTCCTAGAAATTGGCTATGCATAATGCGAGCACATAATGCGCTTTCATACATGTGCACACCCTTTGAAAAATAAAAAGTCTGCCTGGCATGGTGGTGCACACCTGTAATCTCAGTACTTGGGAGGCTGAGACAGGAGGCTGGCAGGTTTAAGACCAGTCTCAGTAATTTAATGAGACTCTTAGCAACCTAACAAGACTCTGTTTCAAAAACAAAAAAGAAAAAGGGCTAGGGATGTAGCTTTAATGGTAGAATGCTCCTGGGCTCAATCCCCAGTGACACAATAAATACATACATACATACATACATACATACATACATACATACATACTGGTATATCTTATCAGTCCTCTATTGATGTGTTAGAACAGAGGCTCCAGGAGGGCAGGGATCTTTATTTTGTCCAAAGATACCTCCACAGCATCTAAAGCATTGCCTATAACATAGTGAGCATGCAATGTACATTTGCTGAGTGAGTGAATGAATGATGAATATTTGAGTCATTTCCAGTCTTTCCATTTACCAACTTAGGCTTCAAAAAAGACTTTTACAAGGGAATAACTTTTCCTGGCCTCATGTGCTTGTTCTCAATAAGAATGGATGCTCAAAAATGTAGTAGCTGTTTCTCTAGTGTGCTAAGAAAAAAGAGATGTCAGAGACATCCCTGAAGTTGAACATAAACATTTTAAACTTTGAAAGATATTACCAAATCCCCTTCAAAGCTGTTGACCAGCATCCAGTCTGTACCTTTTCCCTATACTGTGCTAACACAAACTTTCTTCAAAATCTTGAATCTTAAAAAAATCCAGTAAGTAAAAAACTGTATCCTATGCATATTTCCCTAATTAGTATTTGAAGCGGAGCATCTTTACATTTATTCATTGGTCATTACTACTGTGAGCCTCCTTTTTGAGTCCTTTTTTGGGGGGAGTACTTTTCTTTTGGGTCATCTGGGGACATTTTTCTTTATTGTGAGAAAAATTGAATATATTAAGGAAATTCCTGAGAGAGAAGAGAAGAGCAGAAGTAAAGGTGGGAAAAGGATGTCAGAGCAGATTGTGTGTGTGTGTGTGTGTGTGTGTGTGTGCGCGCGCGCGTGCGCGCACACACACACACACAGACAGGAGAGACTTGAGGATGTCGTGGAGCCCCAGTCATTCAAGCATTTTAGCATCGGATATATTCACTTGAGCAGGACATAAAGGGTGAAGTACTAGCTAGCTGCATAATGGCTGCAGACAGCCCCTTTTCTTTGTGCATATCCCAGGCAGGTGGTGGCTATTGGTGAACTTAGCAGTGGATTACATTGTGGATTACATTGTATTCATGGGGTACTGCTGCCCCCACACCCACACTCTGAGCTTTATAGCTGCATTTTTAGTCACTTGTCCTTATTGTGCCCTTTTGTTGGGAGCAGGTGTTCAGGTCTTCAAATACTTGAAGATAGCTATGTCCCTTATCTCTAACTGAGCCACCTAATAATACTTAGTCCTCTCTGCTACTCATGTCCATTTCTCCTGGTCTCCTCTTTGTACTCAACACACTTGGGGTCACTACAACATGCCATACCTCCTCTTAGAGAATAATTCCATGAACAGAGTCTGAACCCGAGTCTTTGCATACGTCCTTATACATGGTAAACACTGTTTTGAAATCATTAGATATATTCTTGGGTTCCATCGATTCTTTCTGCATCTACTGTGCAATGCTAAAAGCTCATATTTCAATTGATTAAACTTGTATCCTGTTTGACAGCTCTCCTGACAATCCATATGTATACATGGACATCAGAATTTTAATTCTAAGTATAAATTTCACTGTCAAATATTTTATTAGACTTATTCTAACTAAATTTGGGAATATAGTTCTGAGATGTTTCTCAGTCCTACTTATATCTGTCATTGTTCCACTCACCTACCCAACTTGGAGGAATCCCATGTTCAAAAAGTATGTTTTCAAAATCTGTATATAATTAGTTTCATGTACATGCTGGGAAGACAGAATCCAGCCCATCTGGCAATCTTTCTATAAAGGTGACAGGATTTCCATAACCAATTTGCCTATGGTAGAGTTTTCAGTCAACTATAAATATACACATTCAAGCCGGGCGTGGTGGTGCACGCTTGTAATTCCAGCATTTGGGAGGCTGAGACCGGAGGATCCGGGTTCTCAGCCAGCCTCAGCTACCTAGTGAGGCATTCCGCAACTTAGTGAGACCTGGTTTCAAAATAAAGAATAAAAAATAGGGCTGGGGGTATAGCTCGGAGGTAGAATGCCCCTGAGTTCAATCCCCAGTACCGCAAAAAAAAATATATATATATATATATATATTATATATCATATTATATATTATATATATATACACACACACATTCAGTTTTTGATTTCTGCATTTGTTTAAAAAACAAGGAAGGAAGGAAAGAATATATGAACTTGTGATGTCAAATGCCTATCAGAAATCATGGTAGCCCTCCAAGAGAGTCTTGTCTATGCCATTTGTTTGACCTGCCTTTTTATTAACCTTATCAAAAAACAAAGTGGGTTTAGCATTACTTAATCTTAGAGAACAAATAAATCTTAATGATTGCTGGCTTTATTCCAAGTTTCACAAACCATCAATTTCATAACTTGTTTTAGAATGTGAGCAAAGATCAATACTGAACCTACAGTACTTCATTAATACAATATTTGTCTTTTAGGCATTTATAGCTTAAGTTCTAGGGAGAGGTGGAATTTAGAAAAGCCTAAGAAAATGGAAAGTTAATTTCTCTGCTTTTGGGTGCTTTTATCCATGTTAGCAGGATGGTAAGTTGGTATAAACTTTCTCAAAGACATTTTGACACTAGCTATCAAAAATCAAAATATGAGCCTGGTGTGGTGGCTCACGCTTGTAATCTCAGTACTTGGGAGGCTGAAACAGGAAGATTGCAGGTTCGAGGGCAGCCTCAGCAACTGAGTGAGGCTCTCTGCAATTTAGTGAGATTCTGTTTCCCACTAAAAAATTAAATAGGGTTGGTGGTGTAACTCAGAGGTAGCATGCCCCTGGGTCCAATCCTCAGTACCACTACCCCCCCCCAAAAAAAAATCAAAATATGCACATGCTGGAGTCCAGCAACCTCTTCATATAAGAAAGTTGGACAGGTACATACACAGGGATGAATATCAAGAGATATCCTGGGGATACTAACGAGAGAATCAAGTAATGAGAAGTAATTTGGGTTAGTAAATTATTGAATATTCATTATTGCTCTAGTGGGGCCTTCTCGCAGAGTGCTGTATATTTATATTCATCAGTAGGAATGTGCGTAATGAAATATAGTTAAATGCAAAGAAGAACAGACTGTAAAATAACATGTTGATGTAAAACAATATAAAATGTATATATAGAAACATTTGTGGGTTTCTGAGGAGTTTATCAATAAGATTCGGAAAGATAAGCACATAATATTGATGCTTAGACCTGGGTACTTCGATTTCAGGGATTTTATATTCTTTCTCTTATTCTCTCTATATTTTTGACTATTCAATCTGTGACAGGAAATAATAAGTAAAACAATAAAAAAGAATTCGTTGGGCAACTTAAAAATGCTGACATGTAAATTATTTCTAAATTAGGAAGAAATAGGGTTTAAAGTAATGATAGTTCTGGAAAGGAGACTTCTGAGACTGAGAAGTTTGATTCTGTCTTCTTGTCTTCTTGTCTTCTCTTTTAGTCTTCTCTTTTAGTGAAGTAAGACAGCCCAGGATTAAATGGAACCTCTTGACTGATTAGCCACTGCCTTCCCTCCTTTCAGATTGTTCTCAAATTCTAGTTTCTTCTCTCAGCAACCAGCATCACCAATCTCCCTCTACTTTAACAAAATGTAGTAACTTTCTCCAGGAGGGCTCAGTTAACAAACCCTGCTCCCTTCAAATCCTGAAGAATGTGTGTGCTTCACAACGATAACAGAGGCATGGCTGGGACTATGCACCGACAGCTAGATGGAAAGGGAAAAGTTACCAAGTCCCTGTCAGGCTCTGAACCAAGGCACCAGTGCCAAATCCAAATCCTCCCCCAAGAGCCCAGGGACCTCAGCTGGATCGAGTCATGTCCATGTGAGTGTAGCACACGGGCCAGACACTGGGAGTATCTTCTTGCTGGGTGTTTTCAACTTGAGAGTTAGTAGTACAGCTCCAAGCTCAGGAAATATCTTGTAATAATACAGCATCGCAATAATATATAGGCTAAAATCATACAAAAAATATTTGTCTCATTCCCACTCACTGAAGTTAGTAATTATATAGGAGCTTGGACATTAAGGACCCAGACATAAAGGAGTGGGTTAAAAAGCATAATTATGGTTCAGAAGCAGCATGTGCCTGGGGCCACAACCCTACAAAACAAACAGAAAAAGGAATATCCAAAATCAAATGGTACACTGTCCCTCTACCCCCACCCCATCACCACCATTTTTGGAAATAACCCATTAAAAGAAAAATGTACCATAATGATTATTTAAACTGGCTAAAAAGAAAAGAAAAACAACAACTAGGTCTTTAGTTCTGGTATTTTAAGGTTAATGGTCCAAGGTTCTCCCTGACTCTGAAGCTTTATAGGGTACTTTATTTGAAATTTGTGTGTTGAAAAAAAAAATAAAGAAAAAAAAAAACCTTTAAATTTCCAGGTCTTCTAAGGTATAAGTGAAGAAAACTGCCATTTTATTCTTGGAGTGGTGGTAGGGTGATTCACTAATAAAAGACCTAAACAATAAGCAACTTAACTTCCATGAAGTATGCAGAAATCAAGAACATGCCCTAGAAGGTGCCCAAGACTCATCAAACCCAAGACAAGAGTGTAAGAACAGAAATGATCCAGCAATCTAATCTCGGGAGACATTTTAACATTAATTGAAAATACTGGCTCCAAGCATGATTTGTGTCGACAGTTTTCATACCACACTCTTGCTGAAGAAAACACAGTGACTCCCTATTGTCTTGTATATCAGAGAAAAAGTGTTCAGGAAAGGAAAATCTCTCCCTTTCCCCCTAAATAATCCACTGCCTCCCAGTTTCTCTACAAAAACTCTCCCAAAGATGGTCTGTCTCTAATTCCAAGCACACACAGATTCATCTCTACCCTGGGGCTTCCCTGGCCAGGAATGGCTCCTTCCCACAAAACTATTCTCCTTAACCTCCATCACAGTTGGCCTCAAAATGTATCCCTCTGTTATGGTTTGGAAATGGAATGTTCCCCAGAAATGCTCATGTGCTGGTGATGTAGCAGTGCTCAGAGGTGAATAACTGAATCAGGGTTCTAACCTCATCAGTAGATAAACTCACTGATGGATTCACAACCCAGTGGTAACTGCAGGCAGGTGGCTGGAGGAAGCAGGACATTAGAGGGTGTGGCTTTGGACGGTATCTGTTCCTAGCTTCTCTCTCTCTCTCTCTCTCCTTCTGTCCACTATGATGTGAGCAGTTTTTATCTATCATGCTCTGCTACATGATGTTTCTGCCTTGGAGCTCGTCAACTATGGACTGGACCTCTGAAACTATGAGCCAAATAAGTTGTTCTTATCAGGTATTTTGGTCACAGCAAAACAACAACAACAACAACAACAAAAAACTGACTAATATACCCTTCAAGAAAATTTCCATAGCTGGAAACTGAAGAAAACTAAAAGTGGGGTCAGAAGGTTTGGGCCAAATGGTCAAAGGTAAGCCACCTAACAGACGTAGAACTACCAGAAAGTTATTCAATCTCCCTGATTTTGTGCAAATGGCATCAGCAGGCTTCTGGATAACAAGGGAGGCACTCTAGATCCTTGTGTTCAGTTTGTGGCTTCTGAACCCTTTTTCATAGCCTTGGAACATCTGGACCAAGGCTCAGATCCTTTCTACGCTCAATAAACTCCGTTGCTGACCAACTGTTTTACTCATCATTGTGGGTGCCCAGTGCCCACAGGCTTATTTCCACCCACAGCCTCACTCCTGGGACATAGTCCTGTGCTAGCCTCCAGGTACGCCTATTCTTGTGACAAGTACAGACTGAAGTCATCCCAATCTTGCCATTTATTTTACATTTATACTACCTGATTTTGTAAGGCTATCTATGTCTAGAGACCAAGTGTTTGGAGCCCAAGGAATCCCATTTTGGGGGTTGCTATTTGTTTCATTAGATCAATGCCACTCTGTCAACCAGACCCATCAGCATTTTTTGTGTCCCTCCCTTGAGATTCTGAGTAAGTAGGTCTGCAGGCTGACCCTGGGATCAGCATTCAGTGTTGGAGGGGGAGCTCACAAGGTGACTTTAGGTATTTAGGAATTGCTGTTGCAGGTGATGTAAATATCTTCAACACTGTTACTCATGTAATTTTTTTTTTTTGAGGATTTTGCTGTAGGACATTCAGAATCTAGAATTTAAGAGCCATTTGTACCATTTTTATAATTCTTCCATTTTATTTTCTACCTCCATTTGTGACTGCCCTTCTTTATCAGCCTACGAGGCACAGAAAAGTCCCAATGTTCCTTGCTGTATCTTCTCAGCGTGCCTCTGCTGAGGAATGATCAGGACACGATTCCTCCTTCCTCCCCTTCCAGTTCTCTCACTTCTCAGCGATGTTTCTCTGACATCCGGGAAGGCTTTCCCACCCATAAAGACCTTAGTATTTTGGGGCATCAAAACTGTCATGAGCATGTAATAACTGTGGTTTCTGATTGGTTTGTTCTAGGAATTCAGTTCTTTCCCCCTTCCTTCCTTTCCTCCATCCTTCCTCTTTCTTCACATTTCGCCAACATAAAAAATTCAAGAAATATCCTGACATCCTAGCAAACTATTAGAAGAACGTTGGGTTCAACCGAAAATGAGGCTTCTGCTTCCCCAGAATTTTTCATTCTTTGAGTTTGGCTGAGAATATAATAATTAATAAACAAACAACACAAGGTAGGCCCAAGATTTCACTTCAGACATCTCAAGGTAAGAAGCATAATCTACAAATCAATCAACAGATTGTGCAGGGAGGGGAAGAGACGCTGCACAGTTTCCTTGATCTCTATCTGGATTCAGAGTTCCAGGGAACATTCCAAAAGTAATTTGTCTTTGTGCACATTGCATGGGGGCCTGACATTTTTCAACAGGATTTCATATGGAGACATGGGGATAATTTGGGGTCCTGTTCTCAGAAGAAGTTGTAGAGTAGGTGTGATTAAGAGGATAGAATTGAGCCTTTTAGTGTAACCACTCTTCTGACAAAGCACCCAGGAGATGGAAAATTACCTTTCCTATCCCCATGAAGAATCTAGGATGGATCTGCCCAAGAGGATTTCTGCTCATAAAAGTCTCCAAAACACATCTTTTAAAACAAACCCATATTTATATAGAACAATAATCCCACTTAAATAATTTTGTACCCAAAATACCAACTGATTCAATAACCCCCAAACCCAGTCAGAAACATCAAACTTGACAGATTCGAGTCCACTGAAGGAAATTACTGAGCATGCCCAACTGACTACCAAACTATGAGAGATGCTGATAAAAGAAAAATGAACAAGATAATAGTTTTCAACACAAGTATTTAAAAATACTCAATGGCAGTTTGCAACACAAAACTGTCTGGTGGCAAAAATGAAAACCCCATCTTCAGGTATATTTTCTGCACCTGGCACCAGAAATGGAAGCAAGATTATAGAATGTGCCTGAGGTCATGGTCACATTGGTGACCTGATACAGGAATATGGAATGCCTGACTTCTAGCCAACACCTAACTTCTTGTACTTTGGAGGAAGTGAGGACCAAGATCAGAAGGATGCTCTACTACCTGTACTTTAGACTTTCTTCCTGCTCAGTGGAGCTATTATGAAACTCAAGTACCACACATCACTCTAAAACATTCCTCTGAGAGAAACATTAACTTTCTACTTCCTTCACTCTCTTGGTCTTAGCCAGAACGTTAATATTTGTTGAACAGCATGTTTTTTAAAGTGGGGAAATATTTCAAAAATCAAATATTCTGGTTTGTCTCAAAGAATATGTTCTCAGTTCCAGGCTGATACTTTCTTCCTGTGGGGGTGAGCCACAGTTGGCCATGATTCACCAAGTTTCCACCAGCTAACAATAAAAAATTATGTCCCATTCTAAAGAAACAGAAGAAAAATTAGAGTGAAGTTGTGTATTTCCTTTCCTGTCCCCAAAGACAATCTGAAGAACTGATTCAATATGCCAAATTAAGCCATGAGAATTTATCCATATCTAGCACGGATTAGCAAATGCTATAATACTGAACCTGGCTTCAACATAATTTATATTCCAACTTCGAAGGTGCTGGGTTTAGCATGGTTTCATTCCAGTCCTGACATAGGAGATATGCAGAGTGGTCCTCTGAGAATCCTTATCAGGTACACGAGGAGCAGAAGTTCTCTTCCCATGACAGAAGAAAGTTCCTTTACACAACAATGGTACCCACAGAACTAGGACCTGGCAACTTAATTTAAAGCTGATTGCCAAGTGGAGATGCAGGGATTTTTCCCCTTAAGCCCAAATAAATTGTTCTGGAAACAGAAATCCTGGTGATAGAAGCCACTCTGTTGTGGCCAAAGCCGGGTGTCCACCTGCACCTTGGAAAACTCTGGAAACAATCCCAAAGTACATATTTGGAGTCAGGAAGATTAAGACTCCCAAACTTTGGGCTAGCCAGCTCTGGTTGGGTCTGCTCCATTCCGTTTCTCATCCATACTTGCCAAAAGCACAAAGAGGCAACAGGGACATTTGCTCATAGTATCTGCTATTAAGATAAATCAGCAACACTTAAATGTCTTTGGTTCACAAAAAATAAACCCCTGGGGATGGCTCTTCCCTTTCCAAAATATCAGCTTTTTGTTTTCCTGCCTTACCAATGATTGCATCACTGGAAAGCTCAGGAGCACAGACTTTCTCTGCAAGCCAAA
The DNA here is from genome assembly GCA_004027655.1 of Graphiurus murinus. Lineage (NCBI taxonomy): Eukaryota > Metazoa > Chordata > Mammalia > Rodentia > Gliridae > Graphiurus > Graphiurus murinus. The sequence goes on from PVLC010008943.1 coordinate 12,253, forward strand.
CCTCATCTCAAGAAGCCTCAGAAACTCCTGGCCCCAACAGCTCCCTGGCCTCCAAACACACATCAGGAGCCTGGTGATGCAAGACCAGGACAGGGAGGTAGGCACCCCTTTCCTGGAAGGAAAACATCTGAGCCCCACTGAACTGGGTTCTTTCAAATCAATGTTTGTTCATTTTATACTATTTACTTTTCTTCAAGGATAAATCAGGATCTGGTTCCCAGAAAATCAGAAGAGAAGGGCATACGTATATATGAGCACTGCCACTCAAGTTCTTTCTTCCTTGGTCAGGAAACAAGTGGAGGACCAGGGTTCATGTGGAGGCTTTGTCACAGAAATGGTTTGGGACCACTGTCCCTCAAAACACAGTGCTACACTGTGGGAATGAATCAGATAGCCCAGTCTTTGCACCTCAGAACTAAGACCAATGTTCTACACATCTGTGTCGTCCTCAGGGTTCTTAGAGACACTGTTCCAGAGAAGATGCTTCATAATGATGTATCTCTGGGAATTAGGTAGGAAAAGATCTACCCATTTTACAGGAAGATAAATTGACCTGCTCACCATCATAAAACTTGCAAGTGGAGATGAGTCAGGGTTATACCTGTCAAATGAACAAACTTCAGAGACTTCTTTTTTTACTATTGTCTTTGAAATCTAGAATCCCCAAATATTCCCAGAAGAGTAAAGATGTCTACTGCATCAATGTGGGAAAGCAAAGGAGCTAACAGGTGCAGATAGCTGAACCTGTATCCTGGCTCATGTGCTAGTCAGTTCTGTGATTTGGTTTCCCCATCTGCAAAGTGAAGATAACAATGGCATTATCTCTTCAAGTGTTTGTGAGGATTATAGTATCAATGAAAGCATGCCATTAGGCCTGGAATATCATTTCTTCAGGAAATGTTAGTTGTATGAATGTTCTACTGAAAGATGCATTTTCCATGTTCAACCACAGGGGAAGCAAATGCTTGCATTTATTTGTCTCTGAAGCTCTTATATACTCTTGGTGGGATTACATATTAGTGCAGCTGATATGGAGATCAGTGTGGAAGTTCCTCAGAAAACTGAGAATAGAACCACCATATGATCCAGCTATACCATCCCTGGGTATCTTTCCAAAGGAATTGAAAGCACAACATTAAAGTGACACATGCGTATCCATGTTTATAGCAGCACAATTCACAATAGCCAAATCATGGAACAACCTAGGTATCCACCAATAGATGAATGGATTACAAAATTATGGGATATACACACAATGGAATTCTACTCAGCAATAAAGAAGAACAAAATTACATCATTTGCAGGAAAATGGATGAACTTGAAGAAGATTATGTTAAATGAGATTAGCCAGTCATAGAAAGTGGAAGGTCATATGTTTTCTGTCATATGTGGAAGCTAGGGAGTAATTGAGATACAAGAGGGGCTTTGGATAAAGGAGGAGAAACCCCAGTGGAGTGATGGAGGGAGTCTAGGAAGAGTGGGGGGGGGAATTGATCAAGGAGACACTTACATTGATGCTCTGTACATATACAAAATTATCAATGCTGATCTCAATGGCATGTATGGAGAAAGGGCGGGAGTTAGGAGAGAAGCGCACCAAGTGCTGTGTACATACATGCCCCAGTCACTCTGAGCTACATTACTACATTATGATGTGAGACTACAATGCAGCAATAAAAGTACACACACACACACACACACACACACACACACACGCACACACGCACCACACACACCTTTGAAATACTCAGTGTGGGATAGCCTCTGACTACCCAAACTCCAAGGAGCTGAGCAGGCTACAAGTCTGCCCTCTCCACTTCACAGATGAGGTCTTTGAGGCTATGAGACAGAAGCAAAATGAACTGAGGTTTCTTAGGGTGTTGGGGCACAGCTGGGCTAGAACTCTGATTCTTAGGTCCCCTCTCAGACTCTGAAACGTTACTGCCTGCCAGGTCTTCTTGGTGAGGCAGGCTGCCTTGTTTACTTAAGCATTTACCATCACGCTTTTAAACTGGCTGCTGCATGGAACGTCTTAGAGAATGATGGGTACCCAAGCCCAAGAAGACTGACAATAAAAGTTCTGGCCGGTCCTGGAACCCACATGCCCCCCTCCCCGCTCCAGCACCCAATGGCTTTGGGAACACTGGAGGGAGCCCAGCGCAACAGAGTTTCTGGTTGGTTTTTGAGCTGGCTTAGTAATTCTAGGAGTGATGGCCCATGAGAAAGAGGAAATTAACCAGCCACAAGACAGTTAATCTGAGGTTTCTGGGGCATAAGAACAGTCCTGTATTTTGGCCTTCTGCGTTGGCGTTCTTTGGGATTTTCATTCTTCTTTGGGACGACAGCCTCCCTGTCTGGTCTGAACTTACAACCTTTTTACACAATTCCATTCCCAGAATGTGTCAAAGATCATCTGGCTAAAGGTTTGCTGGCTGTGTCCAAAGGGCATTTCCCAATGGTCATATCAGGGCAGAGATAAGACACTGGGGTGGTGGTTATTGTGTGCATATTTGTTTAAAAATATCTCATCTAAATGCTGGTGTTGCAGGGTTCTGGCTCCCCCACCTTGTCAAGGTGGCAATTGCATTTGGGGAGTGGCCCCGAGAAGCACTGAGGACTCCCTCCCTCCAGGCAGGCACCTCTGGTAAGTCTTTACTCAAATGACTTTCTCAAGGTGACATTCATGGGCCATCCAATTTGAATGACCCCTCAAATCCCTCATAAGATATCATCTTAATTGTTTCCCATTGTACTTACTGTCATTTAACACGCAATATATTTGATGTCTCTATTCTGTTCCTTGCTTGTCCCTTGTGCTAGAATATAAGCTTCCTCAAGGCAGAAATTTCTGTCTACTTTGTTCACTACAGTATCCCCAGTGTCTAAAACAGCACCTGGAATATAGTATATGCTCAATAAATATTTGCTAAATAGACTGTTCACTTCTCTCCATGCCTGCCCTTAAGAAGTTATTAAAACCCCTCTCTGACCCTTGCTCTCTCAGCATTTCTTAATTCTTTAAAATCCTTAAAAAAAATCACAAGTCCAATAATTCAACTTTGGGACATTAATCTTAAGGAAAATTACAGAAAAAAAAAGACATACAAGAATGTTCATCACAGTGTGGAAAAACTAGGAATAAATTGAAATACCAAGAATAGGAGAATGATAAAATTAACTATGGCAATGATAAAAGTCACAAACCAAGAAATATGTTTTTAAAAGTTTTCAAGGACATGGGAAAATGCACACAATATTAAATGTTTAAATAGCTAAAAAACTTTATTATGTGACATGTCATTATAGTTGTTCAAATAATGTGTGTAGACAATGGAATGTAGGAAACTATAAATCTTAATGACAGTTAATTCTGAGTAGTGGAGTTATGGGTGATTTTAGTTTTTTATTTACATTTTTCTAAGTTTCTTTCTTTCTTTCTTTTTTATGAAATACTGGGTATTGAATCCAGGGACATTCTACCTCTGGGCTAGACACCTAGTCTTATTTTATTTTATATCTTGAAACAAGGTCTCATTAAATTGCTGAGGATGGCCTTGAACCTGGGATTCTTCTGTCTCAGCCTCCCAAGTACTGGGATTATAGGTGTGTACCACCACGCTCAGCTCATTTTCCTAAATTTCTATAATGAATATATATTACTTCTATAATAAAAGATTCATTAGTATGCTTTGCACTACAGAAGTCCATTTACATAGCAAGGATGGTAATTACCATTATTTTTTAATATAGTACACTATTATACAGTAAATTTTAAAAAATGGGAGATTCTGGAACTTTTAATTCTGCCTATAGCATGTTGTAGAGAATGAAAAAAAGAAAGTGGTATCTACTTGAAAAGAATGTGTCATCCAGGAAGAGCACAAAGTGCCGGACACTCTGGGCCCACATCTGCTGACTGTGCTCAGGAGAGAGGAGAGTGCAAAATCCTTCCTGTGGAATTAGTATTTGCAAAAGCCAGGAAGAAACAAACTAGGTTTGCACAACAACGCTAATCAATGGCAAAACTTGCATGACTTTCAGAGGTGCTCCAGTGGTGGTAGGAAGCAGAAGGGGAGTGAAAAGGGCTTTTCTTTCATTTTGAAGTTCAGCATCAGGAAGACAGGAGGCAGGAAGTGGGGTCCTTTTTCAATTCACTAGAAATGATCAGGTGAAGACAGCCTGAAAGAACTTTTAATTATATGATGAGAGGAAGGGAGAGAAGAAAGGAGGGAGGGAGGGAGAGAGAGAGGCAGAGAGAGAGAGAGAGAGAGAGAGAGAGAGAGAGAGAGAGAAAGGGACCAGGGAAACCTGTTTTTATATGTTAAAGGGTGAAAAAGAGAATGGGAAGTGAAGGAGAAAAACATTTCCAAGCAGACACATTCCCTGGCATTCTCCTGCTTGCAGATCCCCAAGGCCTCGTGGCAGAAGGCAGCATTTCTTAGCAAATGCAGAACACTTGGTAGAGCCCCCCTCCCCCTCCCCAGTGATGCAGTGATTCAGGAAGAGATAAGTTGTGGTCCCCAGCTCGCATTCATGGCCTCAAATCAGGGAAGGAGCCCACTGGGGCCCGCCAAGAAGGGCCTGGAGTGGCTGGGTGGGTGCTCAGGGTCACAGGAAGAAAAGTCTTCTTTTTTTGCGCGCGCGCGCGCGCGCGTGTGTGTGTGTGTGTGTGTGTGTGTGTGTGTGTGTGTGTGTAGTACTGGGAATTGAACCCAGGAGGAGCATTCTACCTCTGAGATACATCACCAGTCCTTTTTTATTTTATTTTGAAACAAGGTCTCACTAAGTTGCAGAGGGCCTTGCTAAATTAGTGAGGCTGGCCGTGCACCTGCGATCCTCCTGTCTCAGCCTTCCAGTCCTGGGATTATAGGCATGTATCACCATATCTGGCTTTTTTATGCTTCTTTTTTGGCCTCAGTTTACAAGAACTGTGAATTAGGGGACAGCTCCTGAGAAAAGCATGGAAGAGCTTTGCTGTGGGCCCATTCCTCATGGACTCTGGGCATTCTTCACCAGCCAGGGCCACTGCACAGCTCCTGGACCTTAGTTTCTGCACCTCTGAAACAGGATTCTTAACACCTGGTGAAGTTGTGAGGGTAAACTGAGACAATATATTTAAAAGCCCTAGCCCAGGACCAGATACACAGTAAGAGCTCAGAAAATGATAATTTCTACCACTGTAAAATGTGAGTAGAAAAAAACAAACAAACTTATTATGAAGACCAAGAACACCGCACATATCATGCCTGCATGTAAGCCTTCTTGAAGCAACATCATTCTAAGATTCCCCCCGGACCCACAGAGTGGGAAGCTCCTTGGTGGTCACCATCTTGGGAACTCTCTCCCACATATACCCTCTGCTCTGGTGTTGGATGTGAGTGCTCTTGGTAAGGAATGGGTTAAAGTTGAGTGGATTTCAAACATGTCTAATCCAATAAGAGGCTTGGTAAAACATGCGTTATCACTTAAAGAATAAATGTTTAAAAATAGAACACAGATGTGAAATTTGAATAAAGAAAGAGAGAGAGTCAGCACGTGAGAGGTCTTCCTGGCATTTGCACACTCTCCTCTGTTCCGGTCACCTTCCTGAGCTTGCTATTCGGAGCTGCTCTGCCAACTGTGGGATGCTGTGGGATGCTTCAGATTACTGAAACAAAGTTGGCCACCTGCTCCAGAACTTAAAAGTGAGACACATCTCCCCGTTATGTACTTCTGAAAGCAGGGGAACATGATGGTAAAGTTGGTCTTTTGAGGTTTTGTACTTAAAAGGTTATACTTTAAAAAGCTATACTTAGCTGAGTGTGGTGTCTTAGGAGGCTAAGACAGGAGGATTGCAGGTTGTTGGCCAACCTCAGCAATCTAGTGAGGCCATCTGCAACTTAGTGAGACCCCATTCCCAAAAGGGAGAGGGCAAAGGATGTAGCACAGAGGCAGAATGACACTGGGTTCACACACACACACACAAAAAAAAAAAAAAAAAAAGAAAAAAGAAAAAAGAAAAGGAAGGAAGGGAGGGAGGGAGGGAGAGAGGGAAGGAGGTACAATTATACTTAAAGAGCAAAAGAGTTAGAGTTTTCTTTCCCCTATAACTAACAATATTTATTCTTGTATCCTTGAAAACAGCATCATGGTTAGGTAGGCATTTCTCATAAAGGTTGGTTATCAATTACTAATCTCTACTTCTGCAAGAAGCATTCTTTGATCCCTTGGACACAGATACATTCTTTGGTTTCAGTAATCTTTCTTCACCAAAGGAAAAAAAATCAATTCATCTTCTCTTATTCATGAATGAATATCTACCTTATTATCGGTGGAGACCATAAAACTCTAGGACAAAGTCAACATCTCCTATAGCTGAAGAGCCCAACTCACTTGGGAAGTGCTCCTCAGTGTTCAGGCTGAAGGAAAGGAACTCAAGTGGTGTTTAAAACATGGCTTCCACCAAAGTAACCTTCAAATGAAACTCAGAAAGTGGTCCATCAGAGTCAGTCTGATGCTCTGGGAAGATGCCCTTCTAAGAGAGATTTGAGAAACATGTGGATCACAGAGAAAATACTTTGCCTCCATAATCCTTGAATGTATTTTGTGTTCTAACTGGCAAACCAATTGGATTCCATGAGTTTTGGGTTGAGGCACCAGGTGCCCGGGATAAACAACATTTCCAGGCTAAGAGAGCAAAGCAGTGTGCTGCCAAACACTCAGACATAAGAGGAAACTATTCAGTAACACCGAGCAGTTCAGATTTTAAGTCCATGACAACAACCAGCCCCTTGGCCTGGTGAGAAGGGATCTGAATGTTTCTTTTTAAAAAGAGATTTCTCCAGAGCACACTGCAAAGACACTTTGCATTGCAGTCAAAGATAAATAGAGATGTGGCTAGATTCTACCAGGGGACAGAAACAGCTTAACCCAAAGTGAGTCCACTGTGAAAACCAATTCATTTGCATTTCAGCAATTCGATCTGGAGAAGTCTGTGATGCATTACAATGCTGGGATCAAATCAAGCTTTTCTGGAGCTCCTCCAAGCACAACACAGGGCTATGGGAACCCTACAGCACCGAGTTCTTCCACTGCTGTTTAATTGTGCTCACCTCCTGAACCATAAAGGGTAATTAAAAGTTATCTGCATACAATGCAATGGAAGTATAAGTGGAAAGTACAACCATCTGGCTTCAAGTAGAGGGAAAAGAATTGCTTGGCTAACCATCCCAGTCCAGTGCTTCTTGCTTTCAGGACAGAATGGCCCTACCTCTGCTGATAACCAGTTTTGACTAGGATCCCATCCTTACAAGTGTCTCTCCTGAACACCTGCTCAGACAGCCTCTGCCTTCTCCCATTCCTGCCCATATCTATTTGGCTAGTCCCAGAAGACAGTCATCTGACTTTTAAACAACACAGGACAGGGAGGCTCTTCGTAACAGTGTGCACTGTGCAAACGTGGTATGGCCCCAAGAATGTTGGCCTAGACATAGGATTTTTCTTTTCTGCAAACTCTGGGGGGAAACACAGAGAACCCTCACACGTAAAGTCTTTGGTTCTATGCTGACCCAACAATGCCCACAACTGGTAGGAAGGGGAAAGAAAACCAAGTGCAATTGATCTCTGGTCTAAAACGTATTCTTACTGGTTCTTGAGAAATAATCTGGTTCCAATTTTAACTAAACAATAGTGTCTGGCCTCATTTAAAAAAAAAATTTTATCAAGGATGTGCATATCAATATTTAAGCAACAGGGAAGCATTTGGGAATAAGGCTTACAGGGTAAGATTTAGTTTTAAGCTTTCTTCAAAAACCCCAGAGCAGCAGGAAAATCCAGTAGTTTCAAAATTAATTATTTTGATGTTGGTCCTTTTTTCAAGAGTAGAGGGAAAGACTTGGGGAGGGGATTGAATCCAAAACACCAAAGAAGAAAGGATAGTGATTTTTAATAATGATTTCTAGAACTAATGCCACTAGAGAAAAAAACACAATCAAAACTCATTCCCAACTGAGACCGTCTCCCAAAACTAAGTCAGATTTTTTTTAAAAGATGTGGTGTAAGTGGGGTGTGGTGGCGCAAGCTTGTAATCCCAGTACTTGGGAGGCTGAGACAAGAGAATCTGGGTTTGCAGCCAGCCTCAGCTACTTAGTGAGGCCCTCTGCAACTTAGTGAGACACTGTTTCAAAAATAAAGAATAAAATATAGGGCTGAGAGTGTAGCTTGGGGGTAGAATGCTCCTGGGTTCAATCCCCAGTACTGAAAAAAAAAAAAGATGTGGAGTAAAATATCAAATGTGTGGTGTTCATAAAGCAACACCAAAGGGAAGAAGATGAAAGTTGGATCAACTGGAATGCCTACCAAACTATGTTTTTGTCCTTTTTAATGAAACAAGACACTGATGGTTAATCAGTACTACTCTCTTACCCATATGCCATGTTCAACCTAGAAACCACCCAAATGTCAATACCTGAAGGGTGCCATAAAGATTCTTTCATTGTTAGGTGTAGTTGGAATTTTTTTTTTTTTTTTTTTTTTTTGTGGTACTGAGGATTGAACCCAGGGGTAGAATGCTACCTCTGAACTACACCCCTAGTCCTATTTTTTATCCTTTATTTTGAAAGAGGGTCTCACTAAGTTTCAGAGAGCCTAAGTAGCTGAGGCTGGCTGAAAACCTGAGATCCTCCTTCCTGTCTCAGCCTTCCAAGTACTGGGATTACAAGCATGTGCCACCACGCCCGGCTCATAGTTGAAATTTCTAAATTCATCTCATAGGTCCCAGCTTTCCTGATAGCTGTTTAACAGGAATTAATGTATTTCTAGGCAAAATGACTTATGGAATACTTAGAAGCTTTCAGGGATGGAGTGGAAGGATTCCCTTGGTAACAAAAATTCTCCGCCATATCTCGGAAGTGAGTGACATTTTATTTAAGAAGAACCCCCCAAATTAGAGAGAATTTTAAGTAGAATAAGATGAAGAGATTTGATGAAAGGTTTAAATTGGCTGGCTTGGTGGTGCACGCTTGTAATCCACGTGGGAGGCTGAGACAGGAGGATTGCAGGTTTGTGGCCAGCCTCAGGAACTTAGTGAGGCCATCTGCAACTTAGTGAGATCCTGTTTCAAAATAAAGAATAAAAAATAGGGCTGGGGTGTAGCTTGGAGATAGAATGCCACTAGGTTCAATCTCCAGTGTCAAAAATAACAACAACAAAAACAAATAATCAGAAAAGCAAAAAAAGGTCATCTGTTCCAAGTGCAATCAAATAGATACACATGTACTACTAAGAGCCAAACTGGAGGATCAGATGCACAGAAGAAGTCCCAGGAGGCTTCCCTGAAGAAGTGAAGTTGGACGGAGATTGCATTGATGAATAGGCATTAAGTAGGTGAAGAGAAGGGGGAAGAGCGCAGGGCAGAGGGAATGCAGGAGCAAGGGGAGCCTGGGGTTCAGGTTCTTCATCCCAACACCTCAGGAGGCAGCCCGGGTGGTTTTCAGCAGGGGGGCTGGAGGGCGATGAGTGTAGCCTGAGGTTTATCTTTAGAAGAGATTGCGTTTCTGCACACTGGAGTCTGGAGTGGTTGGCCCTGCCTGGAGGCCAGCTATACTTCTCCCAGACACCGCCAACGCAGGGCCAGGATGATGGGGGTGGCCACCACTGTCCTTCACAGGTCTCTTTCCAGTAGGGAGGGTGTGGCTGGAGCTCTCCAGTGACATGCTGTTGAGGCTGCCAGAAAGCTGGGAGAGTGGTTCATCAAAGGGCCCTACTTCCACACTACCTGAAAAAGCTCATTCGTTCAACAGGTGTATTCTGCCATCAGCTCTTCTTTGTGGCTCAGAAAGAAATGGCATTGCTTCTTCAAAATGCAAGCCAACCATCTGGACTCCTGGGGTACCTAAACTCAGGGATGCAGAGTGTAGCTCAAGGGGCAGCCTTAAAGAGGCAGTCCAGGGAAACCTGGAGAGAGCCCTCCCGCCCTGAGGCTGCCAAACTGTAGAAAATTTCTGCCCCAAATGTATCACTCTTAGTCAATCCTACATAAGCAAGTCCCACCCCACTACTGCTCTGCGACTTACCCACGAGCTCTTCCTTGCCCACGAGCTGGTACTGGCCTCCCTGCCACTCCCTGAGCACACCGGCATGCTTTTGGCTTTTGCACTGGCTGTTCCCTCTGCTAGCACCTTCTTCCTCTAGATGTCTACATGGATCCTTCCCTCATCTCCTTCAAGACTGATTCAATGTTCTCTTACCCATGAGGCTCTTCTATCGCTCACTTTTACACACACACACACACACACACACACACACACACACACACACACACTGTGTATGCTACTAGAGCTTGAACCCAGGGGCATTTTGCCTCTGTGCTATACCCCAGACCTATTTTCTTTCTTTATTTTATTTTGAAACAGGGTCTCACTAAGTTGTCCAGGGCCTCGTAAGTTGCTAAGGCTGGCTACAAACCTGTGATCCTCCTGTCTCAGCCACCCAAGAACAAGGATTACAAGTATGCATCACCACGCCTGACTCTGTCCACCATATTTTATTTGTCACCAGCCCCTCATCCCTACCCTGGTCCTCCTGTTCATTGTTTATTGCCTTTCTTCACCCATGAAAAAGGAAGCTCCATGGAAGAAGTCTTTATTTATCTTGATTACTGATGTATTCCAAAAATTCCTGACACTGTAACATAGACTGGAACTCAATATATACTTGTTGAGTTGAACTCAAATGTGGCATTTGATCTCACCAAGCTACCCCACCCCACTCCCCTGAGCAGGCTGGGAGTCAGGAGCTAAAGTATCCAACTGGGTTTCTCTGATGACATCTGTGAGGTGTGGAGACTAAGCCATGGCTCACAGTGCTGCTTTAGGGAGGCAGTGTTCAGCACAGCCAAGAACAAGGGCTCGGCACTCCTGGGGCCCTGGAGCCAGCTCTGCAGTGCACGGATGAGGGTGGGAGGGTGGTTAAGTCATATGTCTTTGAGCCTTGGTCTGGTCAACTGGAAGGGAGAATGGTGCTTTTCTCACTGTAATAGGTAAAATGTCTGTCCAGGATGAATCCCTAGCACCTGGCAGAGAGTTTAGCACAAAATATCCACACAATAAATTGGTTGGTTGATTATGAAGAAAAAGATTTTGTAAACTTATATGCACATAAAGCATTTGGCTTGGTGCCTAGCATACGGTAATCATGTATTCACTGATGGTTTTGAGTGCCCACTATGTGCCTGGCAAAGTGTAGTAACCATGGTAGCTGATGAATAACCTACTCGTGTTCAGTCACCCAGGATGGTGTGGGCAGCGTAGAGACTTTCTGCATAAGTTGAGCTCATAAGGCAGCCTGAAGAACCTGGTATCTCTCGTGAGCTAGTCGGCTCCACCATCTGTGAGCAAACTGAGCAGGCCAGACCCACCGTCTTCCTTTTCTATTGGCCTGGCCTTGAAAGAGCTCTGCTCACCCAAGTCAGCCCTGCAGGAGAAGAAAATTGAGGCCTGAGACTCCTACTCCTGGCTGATGTTTCCATGGCCTGCATATACAAGTCAAGCAAATTTAACAAGTTCTGTGGACCTCTTCTGTGCAAGCTGAGAACTAGGGTCTCCGTTTCCTGACGTGTCTGCTCACTGCTCCCAAAGCGCCTGAGGTTTAGGGGAGGAGGACAAGGAAGGCCTAGGTGCCAACATCTGTCTGCTCTTTTTCCCACAGTTCAACAGTATGTTCTCAACGAGCTGTAACTCCCAGCTGTTTGTAAAATAGCAATGCTGAAATAAAAATTAAACTACCTCTGAGGATTGGTGGTGATATTAATTAGTAATTGTAGTAGAAATAGCAGCTCACACATGTATAGCACCCATTATATGTCAGCCATGCCAAAGCACTTTGTGTACAATGTTGCAAAACAACTGTTTTTTTGCTTTTGTTTTATTGGTACTTGGGATGGACCCAGAGGCATTTAACCTCCAAACTAAACCTTCAGCTCTTTTTATTTTTTTATTTTGAAAAAGGGTCTTGGTAAGTTGCTGAGGCCAGCCTTGAACCTGAGATCCTCCTGTCTCAGCCTCCCAAGTACTGGGATTACAGGTATGAGCCACCACGCCCAGCTTCAAAATGACTCTTGGAATCAGGTTATTAGCCCAATGCACACATGAGGAAAATGAGATCCAGGGAGGTGATCATGATCACCCAGCTAGCAAGTGACAGAAGTAAGATTCAGCCTAAGCAGTGTGACTTTGTATGACATCCATAAAATCAATTTAAGACTGCCTGGCAAAGGTGCCTTAAAGCATCATGTTATGTTCAACTGTAAAGCCTAAGCAAAGTGTTCCACCTCTTTCTCTGTAAGAGCATCAGCCCCTGAGTTTTGTTGAGAGTAGATAAGTTAACGTATGCAAAGCCCTTACAGCCATGGCTGAAAGTGGTGAGAGCTGACAAGTGTTAGCAATTACTCGGTGTGTTCAAGAGCCCAAACCTAAGAACTCAGGCAAAACCCACTTTTTGAGAATGGCTGGAGTTCTGGGCACCTTCACTGGAATTTCAGAATTTTGGCATCTATGTCAGGTTTATGAAGATAAGGGAACCTCACGATTTTGATTTCTGGGAATCCCCAATCCCTTCTCCTTTTCACTCTGAATTTCTTCCTGCACCTGGTAGGGGATGTGACCCTGGTCGGCTCAGACTAGTTGCTAGACTAATTGTTATCTAAAGCCTGAAGCCTATCACTTACAAGTTGTGTGTCTTTGGGCTGGTAGATTCTACACTCTGAGCCTCAGTGATGTCCTCCTTGAAAAGACAGACAATCCTCCCACTTTGTTTGGGGGGACAAAATCCCTGAAAGACCCTGGACACACAGCCTAACACACACTGTAAGCACTTAGAGGGAGTAGCTTTTACAGGAAAATTAGCCATTATTTTTAGAATCATCATCACCTGTAACAGGATACTTAAATCCAAGGAATTTTTGTGTTCTTTGCTGGATAGGATGCAGGGAAGAATTGCAAACATAAACCACAAGGCCAACGAGCCCGCCCTCCTCCTCTGCTCCCTCCTCTCCACAACAACCTTTCAGACCCTGTGTTGGCCCAGGTGGGAGCCTACCTCTGCATGGCTGGGATTTCCCAAATGTGCCCCACGATACCCAAAACCCAGCCTGTTGCAAAGAATGAAGGCTTTGTGCAGTTTCCCAGGAGCAAACTGAAGGGCTATACTCAATCCTTACTGGAATCTAGGAGTGCATTTTCACAATGTTGGGAATAAAAAAAAAAAAAATAGCAGCTGAAAAAAAAATTCCTTCTTGGGAAAAGTAGAGGGAGATATGGGGAGCAAAGTGGCTAAGAGATAGAAAGAAAGAATAATTCACTGTCTAGTGGCAATGCCCCTGGCAGCTTTGGCTTTGCGGCCCCACCAGCCAGAGGAGCTGCTTCACAAGGTGACCACCAAGTTTGGAACCCTTAGCAAATACATAATGAAGGAAATGACTTTGCAAATGATGATATAATGCTATCACCTACGGTCTCAGATCTGATGGCCACCAAGTACAAAAAACATCAAAAGAGTTGAAGGTGGAGACAGGCTGTTGCTCTTGTGCACCCCCAACCCCCATGGTGGGCGAGTGTGTCCTCAGCAGCTGACTGACCTGAGGCCTCTGCATCATGTATGCATCGTAGCTGGACCCGTGGTACTTGGCCGTAATATCTGGGCTGTAGCCAGCATCACAAGTGCATGGTATATTCGAGCTCAGGGGCTGTTTCTTAGGTCTATAAACCTGTGGGAGAAAGCTACAATGGTTAGGTGCAGGAGCGGAGGGCGCAGGGCGCGCAGGGAAGGAATTCCAGGAAAGCAAAGAAGGAAGCTCATCTTGACTTTCTATGGCCAAGTGGGTGGGAAACCCAGTGCAGAAGATGCACAGCCCCAAAGGAAGAGGTCAGATGTAAGCGGTCCCCGACCCCCGGGGCCAGCGCTAGCGAGGCATGCTGCTCTGTGGAATGACCCCAATGTCTAGCAGCAACTGAGAACCTTCCTCTACAAGGAGAGGGTGCCCAGGCACGGTGGTGGGTAGTCTCTCTCTGTCTTTCAGCAAGTCAGTCCCATGAGAAATGGACTCTGGTTCAGGGCCAAAGAATGCCATTTCCTTCCTGAGGAGGAAAAGGGTTGACCCCATGGTAAGGGAACAGGGCTTATTTCTTTGGGCTTCCCTTCTGCTCATCCTAATGTACTGTGCATAGCACAGATGACCCTAGCAGGCAGAGAGCCAGTCCCCGGGCTGAAATAGATGTGGACACTATATGGCAAATATGTTCTGTTTAGGGAGCTTCAGAGCCCTCTGTGGCCCCAGCTAAGATGTGGCAGCCACCTTATGAGGTCGCAGGTCATGGAGCCAAGTGGTGTCGTGATGAAGTTGGAATTTGATTATCTTTAACCATTGCTTCAAAAATGTCCCCAAGTTATATATGGAGGAGAAATAAGTTGTGGATTTCAGGGATGATTTTCAACCTGCTTCAAGGTACGATATCTCCATTTAAGTCACTTCCAGAATGCCCCCCTCCCAAAGCAAAGAACTTTCTGTACAATTTAGGACTATGCCTCGCCTTCCATTTTCCTGGAAACAAGTACAATGGCCTAGAGAGGAGGAAACACAGGATAAAGGGGCAAATATGTGATTAAAAACAATTAGACCGAATAATGGTGGGAAGGCCTCTGAGCCTCTAAGCCTAGTATGGCAGAACTAGGGGTTGGGAAATGTTCTTTGGCTGAAAGGTCCTCGGGGAAATAGTTGAAGAAACAAAACTGGAAGCATAGAGAGAAAGAAATCTAAAGAACTAGACAAGGGGAATTAGTTATAGGGGTCAGAAAATGAGCAAGATAGAAGGAAACACATCTAACAGGAAAGAAGGTGCCCAGAATTTCATTGGGAGTTTCTGGAAGTCAAAGTCCACTGGAAGGAAGAGAGCGGAGAGCTATTTCTGGGGCGATAATGCTAATTAAAAAGAACGAAAACAGCGCTGGTTGCAAACCACACAAGCCCAGCCACATGCACATAGAAATGGAAAAGCAATCAAATGATGTTCCAGCAACAATTCAGGCCATTTTGCGCCTACCTGGTTTTAGCTGCTTGAGCCCGCAGGATGGACATGGGAAAATGAAGAGTGGCTAAACCCAGAGAAAGCACCTGCGGCCCCAACCCAGCAAAACACACCTGTGGTGCAGGACGCCCCACCTGCTGCTTTAACTGATGCACTAGTCGGTCTTTCTCCCGCTTGAGGGCCATGACTTCTTCTTGGGTCTTTTTCTTTTTGGAGGCAGACAGTTCCAGCAAGGCAATGTTTGCATCTTTTTCACTGATTGCTGCAAGCAGTGCTTCCTGTCTGGTAAAATAAAGATTAGTGTGATCATTTTTATGAAGTGAAAAAAAAAAAAACATACCTCACACATATTGGCATTTATACATGAAATGACAAGCCACCTCCTGAACTCTCAGAATGAACAAAGCAGGATTCTGGATCAGAATCCCTGAGACCTGTACACTGCGTCCTCTGACAAAGGCATCTTTCAGTGGCTTTATAGACCCAGCTACAAGTTAGAGAAGGGAAGGGATCAAACTGAATGTTAATTTCTTTTCTCCTTTCCCCATTCTTTTTCTTTCTTTCTGTGTGTGTGTGTGTGTGTGTGTGTGTGTGTGTGTGTGAGAGAGAGAGAGAGAGAGAGAGAGAGAGAGACAGACAGACAGACAGACAGACAGACAGACAGACTGGGTACTAGGGATTGAACCCAGGGGCATTCTACCTCTGAGCTACACCCCCAGACCAATTTCATTTTTGTTTTCAAACAGGGTCTCGCTGGGGTGCTGAAAGTCTCACTAAGTTGCTGAGGGTTGAACCTGCTTGTCTATCCATCCATCCACCCACTTATCCATTAATCCATTTGCAAAGCTAGCTTCTAGGACTCCGTGACAACCCAACAGAACTGCAGCAATTTCAACACCTTTTTTCATGAACGATTTTCTTTTGAAGGCAGGCAGTGGTATTTACTATAGTTCTCTTTTCATTTTTATGCAGGCAGTGAGTATTATCTGTTAACTGTTGGAATCTCAGAGTCTTCGCCTTTGTCACCAAGCCCCTCATCCTCCACGTCTCTGCCCCAATGCATCTCCCAGAGAGGCTCTAGCTGCTGCCTCTTGTAGTGTCTCCCTACTTTGTGTCCATGTCAGGGGTCTGTCACATTACCTCATTTGATTGTTCCACAGAACTCTTCACCATTTGACAAGATCATGGATATTCATTATTTGTTTGCTTTTTAGACTTGGTGCTCAGTAAAATTGGGACCTTACCTATCTTGGGTACTATCACTCCTCTAGATTCTAGAAGAGTACTGAAAAGATGGTGGGTGTTCAAAAATGTTCAAGGAATAGATAAGCTCACTCTGTGTGTGTGTGTGTGTGTGTGTGTGTGTGTGTGTGTGTGTGTGTTTTACTGGGGATTAAACCCAGGGACATTCTACCTCTGAGCTGTACCTCCAGCCCCCCCCCCTCACTTTTAAACAGGGTCTCACTAGGTTGATGAGATTATCACTGTTTTCTGAGGCTGTCCTCAAACCTACAATCCACCTGTTTCAGCCTCTCAAGTACTGGGATTATAAACATACACCACCATGCCCAAGTATAAGTTCACTTTTTATACTTTTCCCCTAAATGTTGAAGACATCACTGGCCTTCTTCACATTTTTAAAAAGTTAGAATACTTTGTTCCTGCTCTATCTACCACCATTGACTACTCAGAAGTTTAAAGTTGCCTTCTCTCATCCTTAAAGTCTAATTTTATGGCCACATTTGCACAAATTTTAATCGTGGGTCTTCTGGGACAATTTTTGACTAGAAAATGTCTTTCTTGAGTTTCATGTGTTTCCTTGAGTCCTTCTCTGTCCTCGTCATTTTCATCTCTTATGAAACATTTTAGATGACCCCCTGGCCCCAGGGAAGCCTCCACATTGGGTATTTTCCATGCATATAAGTCCCAGGATTAAAACCTGGACATTATTCTGTTTTGTGTTTCGTTGATATCCATCACCAGACCAGGACTCCTCCAGATGTTTGGACAAGATGGTCATTATTTGGATTTCAGATATTTCCCCTTTTCATTGCAGGGATTTACATGGGCTTTTCTGGACCCCACTAATGCCAGAGAGTATGAGCTTCTGCCTGAGACTCAAGCAGTAGAACAGGGAATATCTCCACTTTCCAGAAGAAAACCAGTGCAGCCTGGATTACCAGCAGCAGCATCAATATCCAGCTTTACAGAACCTGGCTCCTTCTGGATAGCATCCTGAGACAATACACATGCTTGCCACCACAACCAGTACATATTTATATAGAAGGCCAAGATGAAGAGGCTTACAAACTTCAAATCAGGAACAGCTCATTTGCTATTTGCTCCATACTCAGTTGTAACACACAGGGTGACTACAGTATTTCACCTCCTTTGCCCCAAACCGAAATGTCTAAGTGAAGTCTTTCCCATGGAAACCACCAGGCTGATATTAGGAAAACCAGGAATTAGTCGTAAATTGTGATACATGTCTATGATTGATTATTTACAGCTCCATGCAACCACTTAAAATGGTGATAAAAAGTCTTGATATTTGAAAACATTTTTGTTTGCTAAGAAACTGTTTTCCATGAATCTCTTGTGTGTCTGTGTATTTCACAACCAAAGGCATTGTCTTCTTTTCTGACAATCTTTCAAGGATGTTTGTATAGTGACTGGTCTTAAAAGGCAAGAGGTAGTATCTCTCTTTGGATTGAGGGATAGACATGCTTATTGCCCTGTATAATAGTGTCTCCTTTCAAAGCAAAGGGCAGGTGTGTTATTTTACTGCCCATTATAAAATATTTGAGTACCTTATGCTCAGGGTTGCTCTCCTGTATACAATGCACTGCAGAATACATGGTCATTTGGTGCATTCCCTTGGCCTCCATGGGACTTTAGAGCAAAGGAAATTGATTCAACTATACTAACAGTACTCTTTGCACTATAAGCAATAAAATCCTTTTTCTGTGGCCCAGAATTTGTCTGTACCTGTCAAACTGAGACAGGATAACCTGTTAGCATTTCAGGATAAAAATGTTATTAAAAATGTTCAAGTGTAAAGACTATTCTACTAATGACACACTTGGATATAAATTGGAAACACAAAGAAAAATTCTTAGTATTTTCCCCAATAAATGCATTACCTTCAAAACCAGATTTACCCTGTTTCGGTTATTGTTACTGTCACATCATCCTGAAAAAAAGTCCCAGTAAGTCTGAAATCACTTTCAGTACTTAATCTATCCTTTTTGCTTATTCATAGACAACATGAGAATTACATATAAACACATCCTTAGATAATTAGTGGGATTAAGTACACATTAAAGTTTTGCAAACTTATCTTTAGGACACTGCCATTCTCTAGTAAACAATTACTAAAGTGATCTATCTATGCCCCCAAATATAGCTTAAAATATGAAAAGGAAGCCCAAATATGCTAGGAAGGAAGATAAGAAAATACAAAAAGAAATAAATCTGTAGGAGTCTGCTGAATGCCAAGCTAAGAAAGTGGACCATAGACAGCATTTTATCAAAGTACAGCCTAAACAAACGTCAAGGGAAATAATTTCTTTAACCAATATGGGCAACAATGGGGGGGATAAAGGGGGAATTCTGTGCCCTCTCCCACATTTAGTCAGGGTTAACAATGGATAAAAATATGTGCAAGAACGCATTTAATAACCCTAAGCCGTCATTCAGTTTGTAGGAGGTAGTCAAGACACAGCTAATAAGGCACCAGAAAAAATGGTTTAAGCCACCCTGAAAAGAATCCTCCAAGGACTGAAACAAAAGAGGACTGAAGGGCATCTCCTGCCAAGATAAATGCCTCCTTTTGTGCTGCCTGTGGCAACTCTCACAAAGAGAGCTCCAGGATCCACTGATGGTAGTACACTGCCCCAACACTTATCACCGTCAATTTAAAAGGGAGCTTTGTAAACATTTCTATTTCACTCCCGGTTGCTGTCCTACTATTAATGATGATTTCAGCTTGGAGAGGGAATTTAAAATTAATTTTAGGAGTTGCAAATGAAGCAAACCAATTAGGGACTGTTATAAATTAGATGTGGGGGGGCAGAAGCATGAACATATTTTTTCCTGTGGGCTCTTGTTTTAGTTAGCTGACCCATCTTCAGGAACATGTTTAATTACAAAAGCAGATGCCTTTTAAAAAAAGTGCATTCTGTTAAGAAATGTTTGGCCAATGACACACGAGGGCTAGTCTACATTATGCATAGTGCTGAGCCCAGGCACTCACGTTCCAGTCGGACTGTGGGGAAAAATTCCACTCAATCAACTTTTCCCAGTTAATTACTGTTTTCTTTCCCTCATGACCCTGAATCTTCAACCGTAAGTTCAGTAGAAGGTGACTTAAGACAGACGGTGACGAAAGATCTTGCTCAAAACAGCCCCTCTCTCACCCCTAGGATGAGGGCTGGGTGGTTTGCTGTGATCTCCTAGAGAGAGATGCTTATGTGGCCCGATTTTATTTGCAAATAGCATCTTGAGAAAGAAAAGGTCTTTGATATCAATTAATATAACCTCTACTCATCAATGCAAAATGATGTTTAGTAGAAGCAGAAGGGCCCATGTAGAAAGCGAGGCAGGCAGCTTGAGGTGTAGCCCACAGGGTGAGATATATTTGAACAAGCATGGGTTTCAGGAAGGACAAAAAACAGACCAGATTCATAAAGGCCAGGCAGGCTGTGGCAGCTCTGACTCTTTAATGCGGTTTTCTCTCCGTTGCCCACCTGAAACTGACCTTAGAAAACAGTTTACTCCAATTACGGAGGATTCTGTCTTTGAAACCTAATAGCATGCGATTGGAATTTCCTAACATGGGGGCCACAGAGACTTGTGGAAGCTCTTTGCTTTTTGTACCAGCTTCTAGCAGAACCCTAGCTCAGGACATGGCCCAGGCGGCAGCTCTAAGTGCAACTGGGCCAGGAAGCTAGCGCTCAAGGGCCAGCTCCACACGTTCCAGGGCACTAAGAGGTGGCCCAGGCCAGCACCAGTCGGCATCCTGCTGGTGAGTCTCTACATGTGGAGAAGGTCCAAGGTAGCAGGGAAGATCCCAGGAAGAGCCTCTGGCCCCATCCTAAATTGTTCCCCCAATTCCCATGCCTTTAGAGAACTGATGAAAAGACAATGAAGGATGGGAGGAACTGCCATCCAGGTCTTAGCAGTGGACATGTGTGAGCTATGACTAATCACTGCATGCTGTATCCCAAAGGAAGGAGAAAAGAAAGAAGGAAGGAAGGAAGAGAGACTTTTTTCAAGATCCTTAGATTATTATGATTTTTTAAACTTGTCAAAACAAATAAAATATTGCTTGAGTCTTTCAGAGAAGGTCCTGACCTTTAGGGGCTATACCTGGGTTTAGCCAGACATGATGGATCATGCCTATAATCCCAGTACTTGGGAGGCTGAGACAGGAGGATGACAGGTTTTAGGTCAGTCTCAGCAACCTAGCGAGACCCTATTTCAAAATAAAAAATAAAATAGGGCTGCAGGTGTAGCTCCTCTGAGTAGACGGTTCCTGGGTTCAATTCCCGAATCCCTAGTCTCATAGACAAAAACAACCCCAAAACCAAAATACAAAACAAACAAACAAAAAAAATGGGTTTGAATGTCAGCAATATTTGTTGTTGTTGTTTCTCTGACCCTGGGCAAGTTACTTAGTCTCTGAAACTTAGATTTTCTCATAAATGAAAAAAAAAAAAAGAATAATAGTAACTCCCTCTTGGACCCCATAAGAATTAAATGTAACAAGGCATGTGACTATTTTGCTCAGTGTCTGATATGACCACACAATATATGTTAGCAATTACCTATTATTACATAACATGGATACCAGCAAATTTAAAGATTTGTAAGTTTTACATTATTTCAAACTGGGCTCCTCTTTGTATTAAATATATCTAAACATGCTAATGACTCTCTTACTTTCAAGAAAGACTTTCAAAGAAACCTCCAAAATTGGTTTCTGTTAAGCTGTACATTTGACTTTCATGAGCTGACATCTGTTTCACAAACAAACTTGAAGGAGAAAACAGATTTTCGGTGTGGAAAAGGTCTGTTGACTATACAAAAGTTTCATCCCAGGCAGCCAGGCCTGGTTTAGTCAATAACTGTTCAATATCATTTCAGCCAAAAGGCCACACAGCGGTGGGCAGGATACAATTTCACACGGTATGAGAAATTGAGAAATGGAAATGTGTTCTGAAAGGTAACCCTTTAAAAGTCAAGGTCAAGTGCATAATCTAACCAATGTCAAACAACTTCAAAAAAAATCCTTCCATTAAAAAAAGAATCTTTGCAAAAAATTTGGTATATTTGGAAGTCAGGGAGGATGAATGAAATGGACTTCTGTGACCCACCACGAGACCTCTGTTCAAGGGTACTGTTACATGAGATGCTTGGTGACTCTTGTTAATCCCATTCAGTGATGAGAAGGCTTCTCTGTAGACCATTCAGCTCTGCCAAGGTGGCTTTCTATGTGAAATGCACCCAACCAGAGTCCCTGGGGTGCTATCAATGATTGATAATGAGAAAACCAAATCCATGAAGACTTTGCTACAGGGCTAAAGCTTTGCCCAATGTTCACCTAAACTAAACTTATTGTCCATGGGTGATCGGTTACTGTCAAGAGACTTGTTCTATTGCATTAACTTTTTGGTTGGAAATGTGCAATTACCAGAAAAGAGGTCATTGATTTCAAGGCTTAGCTCCAGGACATCTGTTCAATTATTTTTTTTATTGGTTATTTGGCCACATGTGTATACATATGCATGTGTGTATGTGTGTAAGTTTTCCTAAAGTCCATATATTTTAATTTCCCTTCTACTGTGCTTTAAAGTTACTATGATTTATTAGTTAGACTTTATGTAGAGCAGAAAATTGCCATCCTATATGTTGAACCAGATATTTCCTTCTTAATTGGAATATTTCATATTAAACCTCCCTTTGTTTATGTTTATGTGGAATAGACTATTCCCACAGGCTAAACTGCAATAAAAACAAAACAGATTGTCATGTCATTTCTGTGAAAGGGATATGCATAAAAGGGAACACACTTTAGAATTGTGTTAGCACAACATCTAAAGAAAATCGAATTAAGGGTCTTTGGAACCGATCTTTACAAACTGAAATACATCAAATTCCTATGGAGACTGCTCCTTGCAAGGAGTTCCCATTCATGAAGGGGGAAGGCAGCTGAGCTTCTGCAGAGGGAAAGGAAACGCAAGGGTGTGTCTGGTGTGATGTGGGTGACAGTGGTGCGAGGCAGAGGGAAAGCTTCTGGGAGGGGCAGGAAGGTGTGATACTTGCTCAGGAGGAGGATTAGCCAGAGGCCCATCAACTCAAAGCTGTTCTGTCAAATAATTAGATAATAATTTAGGAAAATAACTTTTTCCTAATTTTTTTGGGAAGCTGATGGCTTTAAAGCATCCTCAATGATATAATTCCTATACAAGTGTCTCAGCTACTTTTGAGAAGTCTGAGTTTGAGGTCTGCCATCTCGTGGCCATTGCAATAAATACTGCCATTTTTCTTTTCTTTTTTCCCCCTGAAGTAGTTACATGTCTATAATCTACATTTTTAAAAAGTACCCAAAGCAGGCTTTTAAATAAAAAGGAAAATAAAAGAACATTAGCCACAGGAGAGATCTACAATGCAGCAGAAGGAGCCAGGTCATTTCACATTTTAATCCCCCTTCTGCAGATATTTTTTATTCTTTGATGAAAATCTAGATTCATATGTTCATATATCAAATTATCAATATACTAATTTAAAATTGAGAATGCTGAGTCAAAAAAGAGGCAATAGACATGCTTTAGGTGACAGACTTTTGTATGCTGTTTTTGTTGTTTGTTTTGTTTTAACAGGAGGTCACTTAATGGACACAGTTTCTTCCATACAAATGACAGTCTGGGCATTTCTGTGCTCGCCACAGATTTGCTAAGAGAGCCCCTAGAGGAAACAGATCACAAATGCCAAGGGGACTTTATATCTGAAGACTGTGGGGGAAATGCTTTTCTAGAAATTACTTAAGCTGTCAAATAATAAAGATCAGAAATACATACTTCAACTGCAAGGGAAAGAAATGGGGCCAAATTCATCACAGTTCTGATAAAATTGAAGAAATTGCCCAAATGTTTCCATGAAAGTATACTGAGCCCATGCAAGGCACAGTCACTAATCGTTTGCTGTGTGTGTCAATGGGAAAGAAAATAAATGCACATTTTTCTGGTGAGTATTCACCAATGTATCATAGCCTTAACCTAAAGGCAATGCAAAGCATATTTGATGAATTAATTTCAGGATCCAAATTACAAAAGTATAGAACACACATCCTCACATATTCACCACAGTTAAGCAACTGACTCAAAAGATATTCCTAACAAAGAGTTGCAAAACTCAGCTAGCAAATCTAGAAATAACAAAAAGCAGTATCTGTTAGTTACCTGAAATTTCTGGATTCGTGAATACATTGTGTGGGATAATACCAGAGTGTTTCTTCTTGGAGGGTGAGGCAACGTGAAACCAGACAGCGGATGCAGGAGGAGAGAGTCTGGTAAACTACCTGAAAGCGCTGCACATCTGGAAAGAATCGTGAGGGAACCAGCCCAAGACACAATGGTATAGAAAGCAGTCTCGGATTTACAGTATGGGTGGCCTTGTGGCTCATGGAAGTGAAATTTCCACCCTGGGAGGAGTGATCGCTGGAAGCGGGAACATTTTTTTATGTGAAATTATGAAGTTCAACCTGAAGCAACTGAATGGAACATGCCCCTCTGGAGTGGCTGTTTACTGGTCACACAAGTGAGACTAACCCCGGCAGATGATCAGAGCCCAGTTCTCAGATTCTTCCAATCATTCAGCACATATTTACCAGGTGCCTGCTGTGGACCAGGTACCAGGGATGAATGTACGAACAAGACAGACACAATCCCTGCTGTGGACCTCATCACACAGCAGACCCCAGACCTCTACATAGCCAGGAGGCAAGCTGATACTGATCCCACATGCTGGATCATATGGGAAATCATGCACAGAAGAAACCCATGAATCCTGTTTATCATCCCAAGGTGGGGCATAAGCATCCATATATCATTCCACGTATGTTTGCTCATGCTGGGGTGATTGACTGCAAAGTGCCCTCCCACCCCATCCTCTTCATCCACAGCCTCAGACAAGCAAGCAAAAGAAAAAGGAAGCCTCCTATTCGTAGCCTGTGGGCTGAATCATATGACACTCACTTTCTTGTGTATAAGAAATAGTCAAACAGTGGCAATTTTATATGCTTCAATCTAAGAGTTTTCTTCCCTAAAGGAAAGCAATTTTATAGGTTTCTTTGTTGGCATACTTGTGCATAACATTTTCCCACAGACCATCTTAATTCTGTATCACTTTAGACCCTCAAAGATTTAAAAGGTGGAGGCAATTCCCTCTCCACCATTTCCAACTATTATTCCACATGCATCCAAGACTGACCACTAGAGGCAATTAACCCAGTGTTCAGGGGAGTTTGTTATGCAAATTGGAGGTAGGAAGAGGGGACTAAGAAGCCTGGAAAGGTGACAGAACTTGGACCCATAATAGGGGCCCCTGGACCTGGAAAAACACTTAATGAGAAAAATCTTGGTGGCCAGACTTTAACCTGACACTGATTACTGCTCCCTAAGATACCGATCTGTTGATTGATTGCTTTGAGGCCAGATCATCTATCTCCCTGGATACCCTTGAGGCTGCCTAGCTTCACTGAGCAAGCAACCAAAGGCCATTTAGATTTGAACTTCAAGTCACAGTCATGGGATGTAAGGCAGCAGGCAAAGAAGAATGAGGCTGCAGGACCCCTAAAGGGACTCTCCAAAGTCCAGCTGAAGACAAGTCCAATAAAAAAGCATCCTTAAGAATGGCTATACCTATAGGTGGTATCATAAAAGAGCAGCAGTCTAATATTACCAACAATAGTTTTAATCCCCTTCCCACCATCTAGAAAAAATTTACTAAAGACAGAATACTATATGGGATACTCTGAGGATTCTCCAGTGGATAAGGCTTACGAATTATTCATGTAAAGAAAAGAAACCCATATGAAAATACAAATCATAAAACAAGACAAATAATGGTCGATTAGCTGACACCATTGTTAGGGTAAAGAATAAGCAACTGCTAATAATTATCATTTCAAACTCTATGAATACTCAAGGGGAAAGTAAAGCACATTATTTCATTCCATCCTCTCAAAATAACCTTTGAAGAGAAAGTTAATATACTCATTGTAAATTGAGCAAATTAGAGCTGGGAGATTTTAGTAGCTTGCCCAAGGTCACATTGCTTTGAAAGGTAGAAATGGAATTCTAATCCAAGTCTGTGCAACTCCACAGCCTAAACTCTTGATTGGTTGGAATAAGGAAGAAGAATCCCTTTGGTCTTGGAGGATGGGGCAGGCATCACAGAGGCAATTATTCTAGTGGTCTTACAGCTCAGAAGGTCTATTTCTATGGTGTGTTGGAGCTGACTGCTACCAGTTAGTGAGTCAATTATGTGCATCTCCTTTCAATTCCAAGAGTCAGCCCATACCTTAGCCATGGTAAGAGTATTTGCATGATGGAAATTGGCAATCACTACCAATCAGAGATCTGCACTTCAAGATCATGGAACAGTCTTACCAAGAGTGCTGAACACACATGGGACCTGCCATAGATCCCACAATAGGAAATACATAGCAAACACGTATCAGCACTTTCTCTGTGCTGAACAGTATGCTATGCTAAGTTCTTTGCATGTATTAACTCATTCAATTAATCTAATGAGGTAGGTGCTATAATGTCTCCATTTTTAGTTAAGGAAGTAGAGGCAGAGAGTAGTGAATTGACTTGCCTGAGTTAACATTTCCTGTGAATTACAAAGTGGAGATTTGAACCCAGACAGTTTGTAATTTTATGAGTGCTCATAATAAAATATTTACTGTCTAGCTGTTGTTCTGATATTCTTAGCTTGACATAGAAAAGAATACAACACATTCCCTTTGAATCCAGTAAGGACTTGGCTGAATCCCAGTGAGGGGATCACCCCTCAGGCACAATGCTGCTGCCAGTGAGAGTGGCCCAGGGCAGCTCTGCGGCTGGAGAGTGGGTGTTTATCCTTTCCTTACCTGAGTGCCCAAGGACTAAAGCCAAATCTAAAAGTTGCTAAGTAAATTTGCAGAAAAGGGAGAGAATCAATTGGGGGGTTCCAGTACTCCCAAGTGAGTGACAGTAGCCTTTCAAGTCTCAGTGGGTGGGGCATGTCACATGGGTGTTCCTGAATGGACGATGCTGTCTCAATCCCAAAGAGAAAAGGGAGAGAAGTCTGAACCTTTGACTTCCTTCCCCTACTAGAATTGAGACATCATCATGGAAAACAGAAAACAGGGACATAGGAGACAGTCATCTTGGACAAGTCACTTGACTTTATACATCTTAGCTATAGAGTCTGTGAAATAAAAATAATGTTACCTACCACTAATGTCACTGAGAGGTTCAGATGAGATGACCCACAGGAAGCATGTAGTAAAGTACAAAATCCCACACAACTGGTGGGTAGGAATATTCCTACCCAGAAAGCTGTAGCCTTGAAAACCCAAACAGGGATGAGGCTACTTGATTCATCCCAATATCTGGTATGGACACATTGTATGGTAGGTATGTAGTACCTCCATCAATTAAGCCAAACTCATCAAGCCAATGTGAAGTCACCAGTTCAAATGACTTATAGAAATTCTAACTGGGGAAAAAACAGATCCATGAAGAGAGAGATCTGCTGTCTGCTTTCCTTTTCCAACAGTCCCCTACTACTGGAATGTGAACTTTACAGGAAAAGACCATGGCTATATCTAAGTAGACTTGGAAAATGATGGACTTTTTAAATTCGCCAAACATACAATCAGTATTTGTTGGCTCACTGAATGGGATTCTACAGATCTGGGTTCAAGTCCTGGTTCTGTACCATTCACTATCAACAATATGATTTTTAGAAAGTTAATTACCTCTATGAATCTCAGTTTCTTCAGCTGTAAAATGAAAATACTAATCCAAGATGAGCATATTTAGTCTAAAAATCTGAAATGCTCCAAAATTCAGAACCATGAGTACCAACATGACACCATAGGTGGAAAATTCCATACCACAAACTTTGCTTCATGCCCCAAATTAAAATATTACACAAAATTACCTTTAGGCTATGTAAAGGTGAGTATATATGAAACACAAATGAATTTTATGTTTAGATGAGTCTCATCCTAAAGATAGCTCACTGCACATATACAAATATTCTAAAATATACACACACTCCAAAATCCAAAGCACTTCTGGTCCCAAGCATTTCAGATAAGGGATAATGATCCCATACTCATTCTTATAAGATATTATATGAAATAAAATATAAATATATTTATTTGGATTGATAACAAGCAGATATTTTTATTATAAAAACAAACTATAATTATTATCACCAGTTCATTAATTTATTATCAGCTAAAAGATAAATGTATTAAAATCACCAATCTCTAGAAGCCTCTCAAGAGTGACTACTATTTTAAAAATGGTATGTCAAATAACAATATTCTCAGTTTTCTATATTTTTATCTATACATTTAATATATTCCATAACAATATTCTGTTTTCTATATTTGTATCTATACATTTAATATATTCCTAGTGTTTATCATGGTATCACAATCCTATTTCCATATATTCAAACAAATATAAGCTGGAGAGGGGAAATTAATTTTTCTGACAAATGGAAAAAGAATTGCCTTATAAAATTGACAGGATATCCAAGCTAACATCTCTGCTTTAGACTAGGCTATGGCTTCTCTTTTTAATCACTTAGCAGAATCTTTTGAATATCTAAACAATATTTCAATGATATTCATAGCCAAAAAGCTTTCTGCAAAGGACTAAAGAAGTAGCAAGATGTCGCTAAGAGTATGAATTTAATTTGCTTGAAAGAAAGAAAACCCTATGTGGCCATGAAAGTTATTCATTTTTCTGTAAAGAAATTTTAAATGCCCCAAAATTATAATAGGAAAAATAACAATGGATGGCTGTGGCCAAATAAATGAAATTCCCATCAATTTATTTAAAATTTCTCCTAGACACAACAAAGAAACACAGGTGCTAAATGTCTTTCTTTGTCCTATTGAAGAAGTCTGAAAATCTTATGCTTCCCTATTCTAAACAACTGGACATGACCCATGACAATTCTTTGTTCAAATGTTACTTAGTTTCTAACTAAAAAAAAAGGTTTCTATAACCTACAAGTTGTAATAATACAACAAAATAACTATTCAATTCTTAAGTGATAGCTCTTAACCAAAAGTGAGAAGGGAAAAGAGACAGTATTGTCCTGATATAAAGACAAAAATTTATCTCTATTTTTATGCCTTTGAAAACTAAATTGCAAATAAAATACTCATGGTCCTAGTGATTGGCTATTCATCTTTATATTATTATTATTCTTAGTCATTTCCTCAAAGATCCATCCGCACTTCATTTATTTATTTTCCCATATAGACAGCTTATAATTCGCTTATCCGAAATTTGAAATACCATTCTGTCTGTGAATATGGAAACCTAAAGGTAGCCCTGGTAATTGGTGCTTTTAGCTGTCCACTTAATCTTGCTTAAATTACCAGCATTCACAATGAGGAATGATGGAGAGGCACAGGTTGAGTAGCCAGCAGAACGGCGAATGCAGGGGATGAGGTTAATCAAGATTATTGTCAGGAACCCCGACGATATTCAAAATCATGGGAACCAAGAAGTCGCAAATTAAGAGCACTTGCTAACTAGCGGCAAGGTGACAGCCAACTACGGTAGTTAAGACCTTATTGCTTCTGTAAACGCTAAACTCAAGTATAAAATAGACGTGTAATCTCCAACTCCCCGAACACCCCAATTTGGCCACTAAAGATGCTGTTTTACATTTCCAAACATTTTCCCCTGTCACTACTTTTTATACTTCAGTTCTCAGGTTGTAAGTATTTGTTACTTGCAAAACAGCCCGCTTTGAACACTGAATCATGGGAGGCATTTGTAACTAACTGCCAACTTAGCCTGCCAAACAAAAACTCCCTGCTGGTGACATGACCACCTAGTGACCTCTAAAAATGTTGTAACAATGTGAAAAATAGCTCCCTCTTGTAGGAAACGGCAATTTTTTAAATTAAACGTACATCGAACGCTCGCTTATATACAGATAAATGGTGTTCAGAGTCGCCTTCTCTGTTTCCAATTTCAATCTTTTGAAACCCAGCCCAAACCTAAATAAATAAACGTTGATACTAAGAAGAAACTAAGAGCTCAAGAGCCTTGTGATTTCGCAAACAGCTTTTTTCCATTTTCGAAAATCTAAACTCTGGGCCAGACACAGAACAGGTAATGAGAAGGAACAGGCTTGGCAGTCCCTCTGTGGTTCTAAGCTGAAAATACGTCAGGCAGCAATAAGTGGCCATTATTTGGCAGGCTTAATGTCTTTAAAAGTTTGCAGCTTGCTAGAGAAAAAAAATTTTTTTAAACAGTTATAACATTTACAAATTGAAACACAATCGCTAAACTAAAAAGCCACCCTGGCATAATTTCATTATCCTCCGACTTTTAAACAGACTTACCATCTCCAAGTGTTTCTGCACCTACATAACAGAAGGCACTGATGGTCACTAAAGCCAGGGACACCAGGAGGCCCTTTGATGCTAATCTGATCTTAGGTGGCTATAATACCGGTGAACTCAGTCTATGCAGCTGACATCAACATATTCAAGGCTTTTCATTTTAAAAGGTGTAATAGAGCTTCCCATATGTGCCTGAGGAGACACGGAAATGGGAAATTGGACATGACAGTAAGTATTTTGAAGGCTGGGGATTGCTGTTTTTCCGGTGAGTTTATCTTTCTAAAATTTCGAAATTAAAAGTCTCAGAGCAACAGAGGTATGACGTGTCAAAGCCTTTTGAGTTTTGTGTGTCTCTTGTTCATCCTGACGTCTTCTGATGAATTATTTCCAAACATAGGCCCAAGCCATGAAAAGTCAAATTTACTTGGAAGCAAAGTGGCACCAGCAACTATTTGTTTCCACGCCAGCAAGGTGCCTGGAAGATAGCTCCTGTTAGAAAAGGTGTCAGTTCTTTTTACCTATTTACATCTTTCTCACTTTCTACCCCATTCCCTCTATTCCCTTGCTCTCTTAATCTATAAATTGAGTCTAATAATAAATAATTATCTCATAATACTGGACAGGAAATTAATGAGATACTGCATAATAGCGATGTCACATAGTGCTTTGGCATTAAGTAGATAAAAGAGTAGGAAGAAGAGAAACTATAAACAGTGTTCATTTTGGAAATTCTGATTCTTTGGGTTATTGCCATTACATAAGCATAAGTAATTTATCAAATAGTTTGCAATTTAAGAAATGTAATCACAACTGTTAGTGAATATCAACTGAATGTTCTCACTACAAGCAAAGAAAACACTCAGTGTTTCTCCCTCAGAGAGGGAGAGAAGGAATGTACATTCTCTTAACTATGATTTTAAAAATAAGACACATAGAAGAAAAAAAAGTACTCCCAAATCCATATTAAAATATGCTTCTACCTTATCAAATCTGGCTTAATGTCCATTTTGTTAATATGCTGACATACCAAATTCAATATGCTTTTGTTGAAAGCACTTCAGGCTGAACTAAAAAAGGCCCCCCTTGAAATGTAAGTGTATCAGTAATCAGAAATGAACATCAAGCTACTTTAGTGTGTGTGGGTAGGAATGATTGCCATTTCCAGCTGAGGAGAGTTTCTTCTTATTTTGTGATATGTTCCCCTGTCTTAAATGAACAATTTTATCATATGTAAGTTATACTAAAAGACTTATCATCTACAAAAGAGCACCATGATATTACTAGGCATAATATAAATTTGAATTTTTAAGGAAATCTAAGAGGTAATAGAAAATCTGGCTTCTAGATTGATCTCTGTCTCAGAATTTGAGGTGAGGAGGTTCATACTGGCACTATAATTCGATCAGTGCTAAATCCAAATTCATATAATAAAGAAGTCATTATAATAAAATTATGCTAGGTGGCCAATGTCATTGCCAGCATTCAGGTATGCTCAACCCACAAAGATGACACTATCATGAGACTCAACGTCAGAACTAAATGCCTTGCTCTCTTAATCTGTAAAGTGAGTCTAACAATAAATAATTATCTCATAGGAAATTAATGAGATACTGCATAATAGCGGATGTCACACAGTGCCTTGGCATTAAGTAAATGAAGGAGTAGGAAGAAAAGAAACTATAAGCAGTGTTCATTTTGGACATTATGATTCTTTGGGTTATTGTCACTTACATAAGCATAAGTAATTTATCAAACAGCTTGCAATTTAAAAAATGTAATCACAACTGTTAGTGAATATCAGCTGAATGTTCTCACTACAATACTTTAAGCCAATTTTATTTGAGGCTCAGGTAATATTTATCTCTTGTAAAAGACAATTTTATCAAATAAGATAAATATCGCATATATACACACATATTTATGCCTTTGAGTTCTTACTTTGTGTATTCAAATGACAACAGAGCATTCTTTCTCACCTGGAGAGCACTACATTTGATACTTGAAATTGAGGATAACTGCACTATTAATATTTTTTTCAACTTCTTGGCTATCTGATATTAGGATAGTCTCTGAATTGTGCTAAGTGACTTCAGTAATCTGCTGTTCTCCCCAAAAGTAAAATAACTGCTCTAAGACTGTGAACAAGAATCAGAGCTCAAGTGTTATCCAAAATTCTTGTGCAAAAGCTATTATTATACTAAATTATCCACTTTGAAGAGTGATTAAGGGGCTAGAACCTGTGGCTGAAATCCTTGAGGACTCTGACATGAGTTAAGCCAACTCACGTGAGTCGGTTCCCAGACTCATAAGGACCCCATCCCAGCTTCTCCATTCATACCCAGAAGGAGAAAAGAAACCTCAGTTCCCTTTAGTTTTGTGCTTTTCCTGGAGGTTCCTCCTTTTCAGAGTCACTTCTTCTCTGTCTGGTGTAATGAAAGATGGGGCCTAAGGCTTCCTGCTGTCCTTCAGAGCCCCCACTGACTCTCTGTGCTTTCTAGGGATCTTTGGATTCCCTTCTCTCTGAGGGAGAGGCTACACACTGCAGACTGACATTCAGACAAGGAGGCTCAAGTCTGTAGGCAAAAGGTAGCCAGCCTTCTAGTGAGTTGTGAGTAGTGAATCTTTTGACTCCTCTTATTATATATTAAAAGACAAACCAATTCACTTGCTCCCCCCCCCCAAAAAAAAACAAAAAGCCTGACGTTGTGGTACATGTCTATAATACCAGTACTTGGGAGGCTGAGACAGGAGGATCACTGGTTTGAGGACAGCCTCAGCAATGTAGTGAGACTCTCAGCAACTTAGTGAGACCCTGTCTCAAAATAAAAAATAAAATAGGGATGGGGCTGTAGCTTGGAGGTAGAATGCCCCTGGGTTCACTCCCCAGTACTCAAACAAAACAAAAGCCAAAACCAAAAAAAACCTCAGAACTGTATAACATTTTCCAAGAATTACCATGGGCTCCTGTCAATAAAGATGAATGAGTAAGGTTTCTACTGAAAAATAAGACTTGTATATGACAAAAGAGTCAATTTCAAAACACTTGTCTTACCAAAGTGAATGCTAACTACCAAATTCCACTAGATAAGGTATTTTTTTTTCTTTTTCTTTTTAGATTACGGACTCTGGCTAATCTCACTATTTTTAGTTCTTTGCAGTGGAATTTCAATTTGGAATAAAATTTTACTCCCTTTCAATTAATCTCAACCTCAAAAGCAATTCTGTTTTACAACACTAAGGCTCCCCCAGGTTACCTATCTGTACCAGGCCTCCTTTTGTACCAGTCCGACAGAGCACAAATTAAAGCACAGCATGTATGATACGGTAAAGGAAATCGAGTTGGTATTTTTGCTGTTGGTGCTTTGCTGTTGGCTGCTTGTCACTGTGAAAACTATAATCATATTGCAGTTTTAAGAAATAGCTTTCTAAATTATGAATAAAAAAAGATGGCAGCATCGACAGTCTGCTTACACCACACAGGTCTCACTTTTTGCCTACATATACACAGCAAGAAAGGCTCACTATCCTCACCTCCTCTTATGGGGAATCAGGCCAGCTGGGACATTTTAAGTCTCTTTCATTAAAAAAAAGGCTAAGGTCAAAATAAGTAAGATTTCATCCATGCTCAAGGATGAAAGACTAAACAACAACAACAGAAATGTAACATTAAAATTCACTAAAGTATGAGGAAGATTGTTTTTTCTTCCCTTGCAACATAATCAGAGAGAAAAAGAGGGGTTTTGGAAAACAATGGATTTTGCCTTTAGTAAATCTAGTCTTTTAAATGAATCCAGTAGTTAATTTTACAGCTGCGCATTCCTTGCATTTATGTTTCCAATTATCTGAATGACTGACACTTTCAAGTTTTATGGTTGATTTTTGAAGAGCAGTGCATTTAAACTTACACTGAGTATATTTTTACCCCAAAGAAAAATAGCAATTAA
Organism: Graphiurus murinus; assembly: GCA_004027655.1. Lineage (NCBI taxonomy): Eukaryota > Metazoa > Chordata > Mammalia > Rodentia > Gliridae > Graphiurus > Graphiurus murinus. The sequence continues at coordinate 45,912 of PVLC010008943.1, forward strand.
GTTGTGCTGTACTTTTAATGAGCTTGTCTTTGTACTTCTGGAGGTTTAGCATTTTAGTGGAAGGTTCTTTAAAAGTTAGTAAATTCCAAACCCTGCAACTTTTCATAATATAAACTTCATGATGGGCTTAAGCTTTTTACCTACAGAGTGTTGGCATCCCTCTGTGACATAAATTCCTTACAAAACAGTAGTCCAAGGTCAAGGTTATCACGTGAAAACAGACTGGGTTTCAGGCTCATCCTTTTCCTATGGCCAAAGGAGGCAAAGCCACAGCACCAACAAAATAACACGTTGACATCTGAGAGCCTGCAATATTATAGGGAAATGAATGTGCCTCCCAGTGCCCTGAGTCAAGGAGCAGACTGGAGTCTTCAGAAACACATCATGAAGCTGTCTTATCTTCCAATCACCTTCTTCCTTAAAGGTAATAGTCTACTGTAATGTAAACAAATATCTCAGTGACATTGTGAAAAATTGATCAGGGGCACTTGAAGACCCTAATGCACTCTTTTGTTGTTGTTGTTGTTGTTGTTGTTGTTTTAAATGACAGTTACATTTATCAACTCTTTGATATCTGCTGCATGTGAGGGAGGAACTAAAGTAGAACTTTGGTTCAGAAACACTGGATATAAACCAAGCAGCAAAGCGTAGACAATCCAGTTGCTACCCAATACATTATCAAAATATTTTCACATATTTGGGGAGAATGGTGGGTGAACTATGAGGCACAATAAATATATCGCTCCGCTATGAAACCACTGGACCACAGCAGCAGACAGTGGGAAGACTGTTCAGAAGACGTCCTTCTCAGCCACTCCTTCACCATCCAATCCAGCTTCCCACAGGGTGTCTCTCTGGTCTACACAAATAGGAATATGCTCACATGAATATGCTCTGTAAAAATAACTCACAGATAAAATAACCCAGAAATAATGCTACAATCATTTGAAGTGTGTAATAAGCATATGGAGTAAATTAATCAAGGAATGAGATAAAGCAAATAGTTGTGATTCGGGGATGTCCTGACTTACTTCTGGAAAAGGAACGCCTAAAGGATGAATATAAACCTGTGAAAAAATGGTCATAAGAAGACACAAACCTCTCTCTGATGAGAGCAGGCAGACCGGGATAGGTGGGGATATGCCAGATGAGGAGACAGAAATACAGTTCTGAAGCTTTACTCCTTGCTCATCCTGAGATGCTGAGCTTGTGCCAAATGTAAGATAGATGCTTAGAGGATTTGGTGGGATAACACATTTGACACTAATAATATAATCAAAAGGCTGGTGGCAGCTATTGTTATTGTTATGGATCTACTTCTGCTTCTCCTGTTCCCATCAATGTTACCACTACTATAGCTCAACCAGCAACGAAGTTTTTTCTTGTAAAAGGCCAGATAACACTTATTTTAGGCTTTTTTAGGGAGAGTCTTCTGATTCAGCAAACAGGAGTCTAACTAATTTTGAATTTCAAAAGACTAGTGATTTTTTTAGCTGCATAAATATGTCCAACTCAGTATTTGAGACAGCTTATACTCAAATTTATTCATTGGCTATCTGATTTTTAGTTTCAACTTAATTAAACTTCCTGTATTCTATCTGGCAGTCCTATTTATAGGGCATAGTTCTTTCTTGCAACTACTCACTGTTGTAAGGTGGAAGCAGCCATGATACTAAATAAACAAATGGAGGAGGTTGTGTTCTAATAAAACTTTATTTAGAAAAAAAAAGAGACAACAGATGGTAAGAGATCACTGCCCATGGGCCATAGTTTGCCATCCCAGGCCAAAGCTCACAGATATACTACACAGAGTGAAATAATCAGATTTAATTAAAGGATGGACTATTTTAAATGTGAACGGCATGCTTTACTTCATTTATATAAACAGGATAAGTTTCACCACTGCCTGGACACAATTCCTAGGTCATTCCATCTGCTACCTTGCCTAGGAAAATGTCTCCTATATTGTAATGCACCTGATACTGCAGCCCCTGAAAACTGGTGTTTGACACACATAGATGTTCCAGAATACTATAGCAGATGCAAAATGAATGAGACTCTCCTTGTCCCTGCCTTCAAAGGTCTCCCACCCAGAGCATGAGAATCCATTTTAAAAAAAAGTAATATTGGTGGTGGTAGTTAATACTGTAAGCTAGTAGGTCAAGCAAACGCTTGGTCAAGGTTAATAGAAGAATCTAAAAGACCTCAATCTCAACTGGCTTGGTCCTGAGAATGTTTGTGACTCTGTCTTTGTGATAGATACACACACCTGGTAGTTAACCTATATGATAGGTGAGGCAAAAAATATAATCAAACTAGGGATATTTAGTCAAAGAAGAAATGGCTACAAGAAAGAGAAGCTGGGAAGAATGGCTGAATACTTAAAAGGCGGGTGTGTGGAGGGGAGGTCCAACTTACTCCATGTACTTTCCAAGGGACCTGAATGATTTCACACAGCTGAAGATGGAAGAGCCAGCGAATAGCTCAGTTCAACTGAACAATTTTATACCGAACACATGCAGAGTGGGTGCATTCTATCCTGACACATGCAGGCTACAGTCTAACAGGGAAGAGAGAAGTGAATATATACTTAAATAGAGCATCAAGTAGAATTCTAAGAAAATGGTATTACCAGGGACCTGAGGAGTAACCAAGATTTGGTCAGGAAAAAGGAATGGGATGCAGATGGGAAAGCCCTGGAAAATGCCCAAAGCCTATGGAAAACTTAGCATGTAGAAAGAAGAGTGAGAAATTCAATGTGGCTAGAAAGTGGGTATCAGTGGAACACATAAATGTTCCTCATGGACACTAATGAAAACTTAGATTGAGACTATTGGCACAGTAGGTAGGTATTGGCTTTGGAGAGGTAGAAGATGGCTCAACTTAAGGAATAGGCGTCTAGCATCATCAACTTGTCCAACAAGAAGGCAGATGGCCAAAGGACAGCACGACAGAATTCCTGCTCTGGAGAGAAGACTGGATTTGTGAGACAAATGTATGGGGTGTGTCTAGCACTAAACAAACCCAGGTTTATTTATAATACCAAGACGGTGATCCTGGGCTTCAGTTCTGCCCTTTTGAAGGAGGGACAGTTTTACTGTCTTTGCAGAGTTTTTATCAAGTGTAGAAATGCTAGATATTGAGTACCAAGGACAATGGTCTAGCACATGGAAGGCATTCAATACTCTAGATGTAGACTTCATGCTTCACATAATGGACATACTGAAACATACAGAAAAAATAAGAGAATACTATGAATACCCACAAGCACATCATCAAAATGTGGCTCATTTTCTCTTCTTTTGCTCCTGAAATATTTTAAAGTTGGACATTAAGACATCCTCCTCATATATATGTCAGCATTTCCCCAAATTAAGGGCTTTTTCCTATGTACAGTATAATAAAAATAATATAAATATACACATAATATACAATAAAAAGAATAACTATAAATAATAACATAGATATTTTAACCTCTTTTAAAACATACATTGGACTTTTCTGACATCGTTTTATGAACCCTATCTCAGTGCATTCATTAACTCAAATGCATGCCTACCCATTTTGTTCTTTTAAAGTCTCCCAAGCAAATTCTCAAATGCTAACTTTCTCAGAAATGTATCCACTATTTCCCTTGCCCTGTTGAGTTTAGAATAAAGCTCTCAATTCTTACCTTTGCATTTAAAATATGGGTATGTCACATTCTGCTATCAAGAGCCCTGCAATGTTCTCTAAATTTAGAAAAAACTGTTTACCTCTCTGAAGACAGATAATTTTAACTTAAATTATGTCTCTGCAATAGCCATAACAGATGAGAAGCACATTTGTAATTACTGGCCCTGTTTATAAGTACTTTTTTTAAAATTTTCCTTCTTAAACAAGTTTCACTTCCAGGTGAGCACAGACCACTCCTTCCTTCTCTTGAGAACGGATGTCTGTCCCACTTTGCTGTGACTCTTGCACTGTTTACTTATTGGATTCTTTTCTACTGGACTGGGCACACTGGGCCTGGATTATCACAATCTCCAATACACATCCTGGAGCCTGGAAGATGTTAAGCCCTCAGTGAGTGTTGGTTGAATGACTACATGAGTGAAGGAAAGGCCTTACAATTCTCCTTGTACGGTCATTCTGGTCATTGAACCTTCCTTTGCTAGACAGAGCAAAAGCAAACTTTTGTTTACATCATAGAATTGTAATATCCAAATTATCAGATTCCAAACTAGTAAGAATTCCTGATAGTTCCTAATGCAACTGCATATGCAATCCTGGATAACTGCTGCAATGAATCCCAGCTTGTGTTTTCTCAAGTATTTCCCCAGAGAATTTGTCTGCAGACCAACTGACACCCATCAAAACTAAGAAGCCAAGAACACATGTGGGCCTCCTTTTCCCTGTCTCTTAAATGTGGCAAGAACTTCTCCACTGTGTGTAGCTGAATGTGACTACAAACAACACAGCACATGCCAGCAAGGCCCAATTTTGGTGGGGCTTTTCTTCTTTTTGGCAACACACAGGGCTAGAATATGGCTGCCAAACAAAAGCCCTTCAACTCTGTGCCCAACTTGGTCAGTTTTAGGAATTACCTATTAGGCCAATTTCTGGGATATCGGTTTCAATCCAACTCAAGATAGCATCTTAGAAGCTGTCAGCATGTTCCTGGCTCTTCAATGGTCAGGAAAATAAATCATAATGAGGTCTCCCTTTAAGTCATATATATTCTTATTCATTCTCTCTCTCTCTCTTTCTCTCTCTCTCTCTCTCTCTCTCTCTTTCTTTTACTGAAGCTGGAATTCCTAAGATAGAAAATTCAGATGCTACTATAGTATCCTCATAAATCAAATTATGCAAAACACATGCAATTGCCCACATTCCCTGTTTGAATAAAAGGAGGCCTTTTTTTTTCTCTCTCTCTCTCAAGACACAGGAATGATCTGAAATCTACTTTTCTTGGCAGATTAAGTTGCCCATCCATCTCTATTGGTACTTGTTCAAACTGGTGTAACGGTTCTGCAAGGGCTGATCTGAAAGGGTCCCCCGAATTTATATTTAATGTAGAGATAAGTGCAGCAATCAATCTTTCCCTGGGTCTGAGAGAGCCATTGTATTCCACTCGATGACGTAGCATGAGCAACTATTGTTACAGCTCTCTGCCCTCCTGACTCAAAATGAACATTTTTAGATAATCTGAACTGGGAGAGACATCAAAACAGAGGGAACTTGTGTCAGGGAGTGGGTCGACACTGACAAGTCTTCCCGGGGTTGAAGGAGCAGCTGTCACTGAGGTGATTACATCATGCCGGTAGTAGATAAATACAAAGCACTTGGAAGGAAGGCTGCCTCTACAGCCCAGCCGGGGCTCCGGACTAGCCTTGGAGCCCAGGGAATCCGGCCCTGGTGGCAGCATCTCTACCCCCACCTGCTCAGGTGAGTTCAGCTTTAGGCATTTTGCAAACAACAACATATATATCCCTACTATCTCTGTTTTATTCTTCAGAGATCTCAGGAAATAGAAAATAAACCATAGCCAAATCCTCCTAATAGCACAAGAGTGGATATAGTCTTTAAAAGAGCTGGCTCCAGGCCACACTCCTGTTTTTTTGGGGGGTCTGATAAAGGGCTCTGAACCCCCATAGGGCAGGTCTAGGGTCCGGGTCCTAGAATACCAATGAACTGTGCGAATTCACTCCCAGACATGCACAGCCCCACTGAGCCCCAGCACATCACCAAGACCCCTGCTGCAACGGGGCTGGTGGCAGAGGAAAGCTACTGATTTGGAGAGGGGCATTACCCCTTCACAGGCTACCACAAGCCCTGGCCACAAGGACGGGGGGCGGGGGGGACTCAAAGGGAACACAAGGAGAACATACATACAAGTTTTAAACCGGGTGATTTTTTTGTTGTTGTTTTTCTGGTACTGGGGATTGAACTCAAAGGCCTTCTACCTTCGAGCAGCACCCCCAGCCCAATTTTACTTCTTATTTGGAAACAGGGTCTCAGTAGGTTGACGAGAGTCTTACTACTCGCTGAGGCTGTCCTCGATCCTGTGATCCTCCTATCTCAGCCTCCTAAGTACTAGGATTACAAGCGTGCACCACCATGCCCGGCTGTGGATGATTTTAACTGAATCAAGCCACAGTATAAGAGCTGTCCAGGCTTGGAAATAATCCGAGGAAGAAGCCAGGAAGGTTTTGCATTTCAGGGGGATGTGGAGACTAGACTGCAGGTCACCCCAGGGGCATGGTGGGGACAGACAGAACTCTTGCGGATGGAAAGTGAGCACACATCTTTGACCCCACCTCTCACGTCTGCTGCGGATTGGGAAGGGCTGACAATCCTCTTGGAGACACTGGGCACACCGGGATTTGGTCACGGACAGCACTCTGGTACTATTACTCAGAATCAGGAGAAAAAGGGCTGCCAAAAGGCACGCTGTGACGAGCCCCTCCCTGTGCCTCCGCACCTCCAGGTCCTGAGGGTGGGTAACCTGCCTGAGCCCCACATCACACGCAGCTTAGTTTATCACATTGTTTCGGCAACTTGTGTTTTCCAGGTCATATGAGCTTGGGTTTTAGAAAGGCTTCACTTATTCCCGCATTTATTCAGTCAACAGCTACTTGAGGAGCTCCTACTCTGTGCCAGGCCCTCTGCTGGGTAGGCATCAGGAATAAACCAGTGAGCAAAACCCGACAAGAGTCCTGTTGCATTGATGGACGTAGGATATAATAAGGGTGTGTGTGATAAAAAGAAGAGAGGTGCCAATATTCATGCAGATAAAATGTAAACTGTAGAGCTCTAGTGGTGTAGTTAATTATCATGCAAATAAATAACATGCAAATCGCTCAGAAGCCTTTTTTTAAATTTTTTTTGTTTTTTGGGGTTTTTTTTGCCAAGAGTGTCAGCTTTCAAGTCTTGACCATCCTCCATTGCTAATGTCTGCCAAGTGGCTGGTCTCAGGAACTGCCACAGACTCCAGAGACACTAGCAAGGCAGCCTATTCAATCTTCACTCGCTGTCCGAACTGCAGGCCTTTTGTTTTTAGGCAGAAAGTGCAAGGGAAGGAAGACAGAAAACCCTTTGTGTGGCAAGAGCCAGCACTGCTTAGAGTCACTCCTCCCTCTCAACCTTGCTTCCCGTAAAATGCTTTAATCCCAGAAGACATCGTTGCTCTTCATCTGTACAGACCTCTAGGGAGCTTGCCCGACTAGACATGTCCAGTTACACTGAGACTTGGCTTAACTGGGGATGGCAGAGACTCTTAGGCCTGCTCTGATCCCTGGGTACAGGTGCCTGCCAGAAGAACGAGGTTGAAAAGAGTTTTGAGGCCAGGCATGGGGGTGCCCGCCTGTAATCCCAGTACTTTGGAGGCTGACACAGGAGGATCACAGGTTTAAGGACAGCTTCAGCAACAAAGCAAGACTCTCAGCAACTCAGTGAGACCCTGTTCCAAAATAAAAAACTGAAACAGGGCTGAGGGTGTAATTCATAGGTAGAATATCCTGGGTTTGAGCCCTAGTTTAAAAAAAAAATGAAAACAAGAAAAAGAGTTTTACAGATGAGCAAGAAGTGATTATTGCAAGTGAGTGATTAATGTTGTCTGACATATACTTGAGAAATGAATTATCCGCCCTTCCTCCCTGTGTTTAAGTCAAGGTGTGAATACTCTCAATACCCATTTCCAAATATTTGAGCTCCTACTATGTACCAAATATAGGAGGGGAATAAGGTTAATTTGCAAATCAGAACACCAATTCTAGAATAAAATATCATCTAGATATCCATAAATTAGCACTTCACATCATTCATTCATTCATTCATTCATTCATTCATCTGACACCTACTTATTGATGACTGTGCTTAGTACTTAGGGACACAATGGTAAGCACCATGGGCTAGGTCCTGCCTTTGGAAATTCAAAATCTCATGGGAGAGAAAAGCAATAAACAAGTAAATAAATAAATATGATTTCAGATCAAGACAATCCAAAGGAATGAAGCGATAAAGAATTATAAGGGGAGGGTACAGTTCAGGCCCCGAGGGATGGAGGAGATGGAGTTGCCTATGGGCAGATCAAGGGTAGGGCATCCTGGCTTGGAGGAGTGGTAAGTATAAAAGCTTTGAGGCTATCTGCGCTTAGAAGCAGCAAGAAGCTGGTCCTCCCTAGGGCCTTGCATTCTCTGTTCCTTCTGCTTGGGACATTCTTTCCTCTCAGATATGTGTATGCCTGCTCCCTTCCATCTTTGTTCGAATCTTGCTTTCACTACGAGGTGCTTCATAAGTCTCTAGCCCTCAACATTTTATAGTCACCTTTCTTACTTTAAATCTTTCTCCTTAGTATTTATCACTATCAAAATATCTTTGCTAGCTGGGCCTGGTGGCGCACACCTATGATCCCAGTACTTGGGAGGCTGAGATAGGAGGATCGAAAGTTGGAAGCCAGGCACAACAATTTAGGAAGGCTCTCGACATCTTAGGAAAATCATGTTTCCAAAAAAAAATTAAAGGGGGTAGGGGAACTGGTAGTGTAGCATGAAGGTAGAATACCCCTGGCTTCAATCCCCAGTAAAACACACACACACACACACACACAATCATATGCTAAGCTGATCCACACAGAATTGTCCATTTACAATTTTTTCAACCTATACAAATGTCAATTTCATGTGGTCAACTTAACATTTGTCCTTCTTTTTTTCTTTTTGGGGTACTAGGGGTTGAATTCAGAGGCATTATACCTCTAAGTTATACCCTCAGCCCTATTTTAATTTTTATTTTGAAACAGGGTCTCACTAAGTTTCTGAGGGCCTCACTGAGGCAGACCTGTCTTAGCCTCCCGAGTAATTCGATCACATGTGTGCACCACAACACCCTGTTAACATTTACCTTTCCTTTCTCATTGACTATTTTTCTCCCCATCTAGAACATAATCTCTATGAGGGCAAGAATGCTGGTTCAATTCACTGCATTTCCAGCACCCAGAACACTGGGCTTAAACAAAGTGGGCTCAAGGTCAATAACTATTCAATGAGTAAAGCATTTCAGTTCAAATTAAAAAAGAAAGAAAAGAAAAGAAAAACTTCTAACTGTTGACAGGTGCTTCTCAGAAAGGCAATTTTGTTTAAAAATATCCCGGGCTTTTTGAGAATGCACTGGGGAAATCTTTAAGTATGTTTTTTGGTTCACTGAACACCAGGGATATACTGTAAGGGGCAAAGATCACAGGGGGGAAGGAGGTGGCTTTTGTGTATATACTTATCCAATTTGAGATTCTTGTCATTTTATTCTCCTTCCCCCAATTTGGGCTGCTATGCTTGCCTGATGCCCAAACTCTTCTAACCAGAAGAGCTCCATAATCATAATCTTTGCAAAAAAAAAAAAAAAAATCCTCCTGGTTGCCCTTAAGTTCAAAGTAATAATTAACTCCCACCCCACCCCCCTACTTTCTAAGACTGATTTAACACACACACACACACACACACACACACACACACACACACACTTTTAATATGATACATTCAGCCTCTAATAGGGCTGGGAGAAAAAGGGTACTGTCTTTGGGGAGAGAGGAGACGATTAGAAATGACCTCAGAGTCTAAGAACCACCTCGAGCGCAGGGCTGGAAGAAAGCCCGTGGGATCTCATGCAGGGAGGCATTCTGTCAACATTGGTTCTACTAGCCAGTTAAGTGAACGCTGCAGCCTGAGCTCAGGGACAGAGAGCCTTCATTCAGACACCAGGGAAATGAACTTCCCGGAGCTGTGATCTGGAGCAGGCTACAAGACACTCAGGGCTCCCAGACTTCGTGGTCTTTCCTTAGCTGTAGGATGCTGCAGGTTCCCCTATTGGGACTTGATCTCTGGTTCCTGTGGTGTGGGTCTTAGGTTCTGTTCCCTGAGTACTCCAGAGGTTTCCTACAGCCTAGGCTTACAGGTGGTGACATCTCTGCTCACTCTGCAGGTCTGGTTCTGCCAGCTCTCCCCCTTCCTTCAGAAGCTTTGATGTCCCCTAAGCCTTTGGCTTCAGCCTGGGTGGCTGCCACCAAGTAAACAGCACAGTGAGGCCCACTGGGGTGATCCATGCAGGCTTCCTGAGCCTTGGCCAGCCAGGGGGAGCATAATATGCCTTTCCAGTCAATTGGCTTTAATTCCCATTTAAAAAGGAAGTCCTTCATCCAAAT
>PVLC010008944.1:0-56165 GCA_004027655.1 Graphiurus murinus
AAATTACCACCGACAGTATGGAAATACAGAAGATAGTCAGAAACTATTTTGAAAAACTGTACTCCAACAAAATGGAAGATCTAGAAGAAATTGACAACTTCCTAGACACATACAACCTCCCTAAATTGAACCAAGAAGAAATCGAAAACCTAAACCGACCAATAACAATCAAAGAAATAGAAACAGCAATAAAGAGTCTCTTTAAGTTTTCAAACACGAGAGTTTGAGAAATGCTGGATGCTTGTTATTGACTTCTAATTTAATTGCTCATTTAAAAGACAGTGTGGTCTCTGTCACAAATGATACTTTGAAAGTGGCTGTGACTTCCTTTATGACCTGGTCCAAGCACTATCCAATCAGTTCCAGCTACTTGTTGTCATGAGAGAAGAAAGCTCAGTATTCCCAAAACTAATACACATGTTTGTAAATCACTGCTGTAAAGATGGTACTAAGTGATGGTACTCAGTGATGGTTTTAATCTGGATTTTTTAAGAGAAAGAATCAAAAGTGAGATAAAAATAATGAATAAGGAGAGAATCTAAAGTGAGAAAAGTAAGATAAACATGCAAATACTGAGTGGAAGGAAGAAAATCAGAACAATGATTTGGTCCATGAAAACTGAGAAAGAAAAAAGGTCATAAGGAAAGAAGACTAAAAAAAAATCCAGATAGGAGGCACAGGAAACCCTGGGAAGAGAAGCTTTGGGGACATAAGGAAAGAAGGCAGATTGGCTTGGGCTGAAAGGTAGAAAATGAGGAAGTGGTAGCAAGAAGTAAAATAAATCTTTATAGAATGTTGACCATAAAATCAAAGAGGGAGAGGACACTGAGGATGAAGAGATTGGGGTGAGGTTAAGAAGGTTTTTAAGATGGGCATTTACTTAAAAGTAAATGTTAGGCATGGGCAACTGAGTTGAATAGACACTTCACAAAAGAAGAGATACAAAAGGCCAATAGATACATGAAAAATGTTCAACATCATTAGTAATTAGGGAGATGCAAATCAAAACTACACTGAGATTCCATCTAACCCCAATCAGAATGGCGATCATCAAGAACTCAAATAACAATAAATGTTGGCAAGAATGTGGGGAAATAGGAACTTTTCTACACTGTCGGTGGGATTGCAAACTAGTTTAGCCATTATGGAGATTCCTTAAACTTGGAATGGATACGCCATTTGATCTAGCTATACCACTTCTGGGTATCTTTCCAAAGAGGTTAAAACCAGAGAACTACAGTAATATATACATACCCATGTTCATAGCAGCACAATTCATAATAGTGAAATTATGGAATCAACCCAGATGTCCATCAAGAGGTGAATGGACTGCAAAACTATGGGAAATACACACAATGGAATTCTACTCAGCAATAAAGAAGAATAAAAGTACGTCATTTGCAAGAAAATGGAAGGACCTGGAGAACATTTTAAGTGAGATTAGCCAGTCACAGAAAATGAAGCGACATATATTTTCTTTAATATGCACAAACTAGGGAGTAACTGGGATACCAGAGGGACTCCAATTAAGAGAGGAAAAACCTAGGTGGAGCCAGGGAAGTGGTCCAAGGGAAGGGGAGGGGAAAGACTGAGGTCCATTATTGGAAATACTAACATCGACTGTATGTACACATGTGAAAATCCCAATATCAGTATCAGTCCTCTGTATGGGAAGGGGGGAGACAGGGAGGCAGGGGACACCAAGTGCTGTGTGCATGTATGTCAATGTCAACATGATTTATATTAAGATGTGAGATGATAATGCACCAATAAGAGCACATAAAAATAAAATAAAATAAAATTTAAACTATAAATAAAAAATAAAGTGGTATATAACCATAAAAAAGTAAATGTTAAAAAGACCAAGGCAATTGAAAGATACTAAGGACATCTTGATCTAGACTTCAAAATGGAGAAAGATGCAATAATTGTAACAGAAGGCAAAAAAATTGGCAGAAGGATTGGTATGAGAAATATATAAATTAACAAAATGATAAAAGGCAAGGATTTAAGTAAAAGACATTAGTAAAATAACAAACAATGTTTTGGCTTGTGTTCACAAGAATAGATATAACACCAACTTCACATATAATTAGTGACAGATGACTGGCAAGGTAGAGGAGGACCAACTATTGGTTGAAAGTGATGACAAAGACTTCACCACACACTCCATGAACAAACAGTGCCAAGAATAATTTTTAGCAAGGGATAAAATCTCAGAAGGAGTTGTCTGTGGTCTATTATATTAATAAAGCATATATTCAATGGTGCGAAAAATCAAAGAATGCTCATGGCAACAGAGAATATGATGATTTTCCTGAAGTAAAAGAAAAAACCATTTGGGAGATCGTGAGCCAGCCTTTGATTCACTTATTAATTTTGCAGAAAGCTAACCGTGTTACACTGCTCAGGAGGTCATACAGCTCCACACGCCTCACTCTATCCTCTTGAAAAAGAAGCAAAAGACCACAAAGCAAGCTGAGATCAAGGGCTTTTTTTTTTTTTTAAAGAAATCAAGTTTCAAAGTCATGGAAAGGTCAGTGTGTATTTAGGTATTTAGATTTTAGTCCCACAAATTAATCTATAATTGAATCTACAGCAAATCACAATAATTAATTCCAAAAGTGATCATGCTGACTTATCATAAATTTGTTCATTATGCAATTATAAAGATGATGAAACTATATATCCAATTTCAAAAAGAATTCTATTCAAAAAATCAGGGTAAGAACAGTTCTAGCCTTCATATACAAAATGACATCTGGCTAGCATCTCATAAATAGTATTCCCCATGTGTTCACTAAAATAGCTAGGAGGACAAAGAGGGGGGAGTGAAACACTTCAGCAACATTAAGAGCCGAGATGAACAGAAAAGACAATTAAAGAACCAGGGAGGAATCTCCACTAAATACAAAGTAGAGGAAGGAAAATGGACCGATAAAAATATCTTGAGGTCTACCTGAAAACAAATGTAAATTAGCTTCAGGAATTAGAATTGGAGAAAGCAAAATGCCTTCTATCTCAAGTCAAAGATTCTATGTCTAAAAAACGTCAAAATATTTGGTAGCTGTGGTTCTTTTTTGATGATGTCTTTTTCTAACTAACATCTATTGGTGTTTTATACACATCCATTTAGAGCCAGCAAACTCCCAGAAAATACCTTTACTGAAGTAAAAGACAAATAATGTTGGTGTATTGTCTATAGCACACTGTAATCTCCAATGCTAAAGAAATAAAGATGAATACAGAAATAGGAAGAAATCCAAGTTCGAAATATACTGATGACTATTAAATTTACATTCATCCAGGAAATTAAAGTCTCAGGTTATAAGTTATGAAAAGATATCATTAGTAACAGAATTTTGATAGGTGATATGATTCTAGTAATTTGGAAATTCACTTGGACATGACTAATGTTTTATCCAGTTGTGGATCTTTAAGATAATATCATCATTATACAAGTCAACGTGGAGTAGACACAGGACAATCCAACCTCAAATACATAGTACACTAATGTCCCTAGAAAAGTGTGGACACATAGGAGCTCACCAAGTGTTTGTTAAATAATTAAACCATTAAAACCAGGAAAAATCTACCTTCTTCAAGATTGACTGATCAGGGAGAAAAATACCAATTAGAGTCTGAAAACAGCGATGGCAGAAGTAGGGAAAGAGAGCAACATTCTGGGTACACCAAAGCAATACCCTCCCTCAAAAGGACCTCATATAATATCAAGGGGAAAAAAATACCACGAAAAGTGTGAGGCACCTGAATGAAAGAAGACAGCTTTATGAAATAAGGGTAAAGCCTTAGGAATTCATTAAGATAAAAGTTACAATAGAGTAAGATTTAAAGGGAGAAAAAGTAAGATTAAAAAAGTGATTTGAAAAAGCACAACTGCAGAGAATAAATATTTATTGTGGGAGTGGCAAAGAGTAGAAAAGCAAATAAATGATGGCATAAACCAGTTTACACATATACTCAGAAGAAAAAAATAGCTGGAAACATGAAAAAGAAAATTGAAAATATGAAAGTGATAGGAGATACAAAAATAGATATGAAAAAATGATGTTAAGAAAAATAGAAATGTCTGAAACAAACTTATTAAAATGAAAAATTGTATTAGAAAACAAAAGTTAGCTCAAAATAGATATTTTACCTAACTATGAAACCTAAACTATACCACTTCCAGAAGAAAACACAGGGACAAATTTTTGTGATTCAAGGCTAGATCAAAATATTTCTTAGCTATTATATACACCCAATATCATGCTCTATAAAAGAAAAAAATAAACTGGATTGAATCAATGAACTTGTGCATTTGAAAAGCACTGTTCAAAGAATGAAAAGAGAAGCCATAGATTTGGAGAAAATATTTACAAATAACATATTTAATAAAACATATTCAGGATATATTTTTAAAGGTTCTTAAAACTCAGCAATAAGAAATTAACTCAGTAAAATGATGTTGAATAAACACTCAGGAGTGCAACAGAGAGATCCAGGCTAAAGATAAAAATATGGAATTTACTCAGTACAGGATCCTTGTGCTAGGGAACTTACTGAGATCACCAAAGGAGAGGATATAAATAAAGAAAAGTACTTGGGAGGCTGAGACAGGAGGATGACAGGTTCAAGGCCAGCACTAACTTTTGTATAGTACAAGATGCCATCTTGATTTTTCACTTGGTGGTAATTTTTGTTGTTGTTGAGATGTTAAGGGCCTGTCTTTTTATCCTTGTAACTGAAATTGTTATTATTATTACTATTACTATCATCATTGTGGTATTGGAACCAAATCCAGAGCCTCATGCATGCTAGGCAACCACTTTACAACTGATCTACTTCCTCAGCCCTGAGATTCCTATAATTATGATAATCAAGGTAGTTCTTCTTTTATCTCTCTATTCTAGAATGCAGTCAGATAGTAACCTTTTCAATTTTCAAATACATTCTTTCTTTTTAGTAAGTTTGTTTCAGACATTGCTATTTTTCTTAGCATCATTTTTCCATATCTATTTTCATATCTCCTATCACTTTCATATTTCCAATTTTCCTTGCATCTTTTCTGATCATAATGGACTGAAAGTAGAAGTCGACAGTGGGAAGATCCAGAGGAATTACATAAATACATGGAAACTGAACAGTGTGCTTTTGAATGACGACTGGATCATAGAAGAAAAAAGAAATGAAGATATAAATTTTAAAACTTTTAGAATCAAATAAAATAGACACAACTTACCAAAATCTCTGGGACACTAAGAAGGCATTTTTATACCTCTATTGGTGCACTGTAATCATAAATCATACTGAGGTTCAAAATGACACAGACGTGCATGCACATAGCACTGGTGTGTGTTTCCCTCCAGATCTCACCCTACATGTTAGTGACGTGTAGTGATACCTCATGTATAGACATTCTTTGAACTACTTCTTTCATCAGCTCTCATTTCCCCCTCCCCGTGGTCCTCCCCTAATTCCTTCCCATTATTCTCCTGGTCTCTCTCCTCATTTATCAAAAGTCCCTTTTGCTTCCTATTTCCTCTCTAGCTTCCACAAATGAGAAAAAATATAATATATAACCTTTGACTTCCTGCAACTGGCTAATCTCAGCATAATATTCTCTAGTTCCATCACACTTTCCTGAAAATGACATAGGTTTTTTCTTCTTTATGACTGATTAAAATCCTATTATGTGTATATATGCCATATATGCCACATTTTTGTTATCCATTTATCTGTTGATGGACAGCTAGGTTGGTTCCATAATTTGGCTATTGTGAATTGGGCTGCTATGAACATGGGTGTGCAGGTATCACTATAGTATTCTGACTTTTTAAATTCTTTTGGAAAGATACCAAGGAGTGGTATAGTTGGGTCATATGGTGGTTCCATTCCTGGTCTTTTGAGGAACCACCAATACATACTGATCTCCATAGTGATTGTACTAATTTGTAGCACCACCAACACTGAATAAGAGTTCCCATTTCCACACATCCTCACCAGCATTTATTTGTTGTTTGTAGTCTTGATGATTACCATGTAGACTGAAGTTGGAATATCAATGTAGTTTTGATTTCCATTTCCCTGATTGCTGCTGATGTTGGACATTTTATATATTTATTGACAAGTTGTATCTCTTTCGAGAAATGTCTATTCAGTTAAATTCTCAATTTTATTGGGTTGTTTTATAGTGTGGAGTTTTTTAATTATTTATGTATTCTAGATGTTAGTCCTCTCTCAGAGGAGTAGCTGGCAAAGATTTTCTCCCATTCTGTGGGCTCTCTCATTTAATTGCATCCCCTTACTGACTCTCAGTTTTATTTCCTGAGCTTTAAGGGTCTCACTGAGTGAGTTTCATCCTGTGTCTGTATACCGTAGAGTTGGTTCTGTTTCCAAATAATGCTATGTCCATAACTGAAGGTATCAGCACCAATCTCACCAGTGTGTAGGGGGAGCAGGATGAGATCCAGAGGGAACACCCCAAGTGCTGTGTGCATGTATGTTTGTGCCACTTCAAATCTCACTAAAATATATACTTACAATGCACCAATAAAAGTATTTTAAAGAGAATACTGTGGAATGCTCACTCTGAGGGAGTTCAAGACAAACTTTACATCTCCTACTCTAGTTTGCAGACTTCTTTTTACCTTCTTTTTAGAGAGCTCCTGAATTCAACTTTTTCCAATTTTAAAGTATCATTATTAATTCCTTGAGATATTTTTCACCGATCTCACAAAGTATCCAAATGTATTTAGAACAATAATGGTGTGACAGTAGTCAGCTCTGTTTAATATGATCATAAGGTATTTTGATTTTCTTATTAAGTAATAAACACTTTGAAAATGTTTCTCATTGGATAGTGTCAGTATCCAGAGTTCACCCTCCAAGGACCCTGGCTCATTTTACCTTAGCCTTCTATCACAATGCTATAAAAACAAATCTCTTTTGGATCAGCATAGAACTTAAATAGCAATGAGAATAAAATTTTAAAATAATTCAACTGTAATATAATTCACCAGTTTCTGTATCATTTAATCCAACCTTGCTCGAATGCATCTAATGCTACTTAAATAGAATCCAAAGTAATTTCATATATGTCAAATATTTCCTTCTTGCTCCCCCAACTCTATACAAGGTCGATGTTGGAAGAGGTCACATTATAGGTGGATATGAGAATCTGACATACTTTGGTTGAATAATACATTATAAACTGTACCTCTTGCTAATTTTAGTAATAATAGTAGTAGAAAATTTTATTGAAAATTTACAAACTCAGTCTTTAAATAAATATGAATCAGTTTAAACTAGCATTGTATCTTCATTAGCAAATATCATAAATTATATACCACTTCTACAACAGGGTAGAAAAATATTTACAATCGTCTAAGAATTTTTAACAGCACATATTTGTTTTCTAAACAATAAAGCTTATCAATGTGATCTTATATAGATGTTTTCACTCACTTATAAGGCATAGAAATACTTATATTACTACTCATTTACAGGCTTCCTTTTAGCTCTTAATATCACTAGTAATTTCTTGATATTTTTCCTAGCCTTAAAAACAAATAAACAAACAAACAAAAAAGCCGTATTTCCTCAAATTGGCAATATGTGAAACTAAATTTAAAGTTATACTATTCCATTATACTTTAAAATTTTTGTACAAGATTGGTTTAACCAAGCTCTTACTTCTCACCAAAATTCAAAATTCAAGCTCCTGGGTAATCTGGGAGGCTGTCTGCTGTTAATGTAACTGCATCCAAATATTGCAGTAGGCAATGTTCCAGTAAAAAAACAAACCTAATCGAAATAAAGTCCCCCCGCTTTCTGAATAAGCACAAAATTGTTTAGTATTCTATTTATGTCTTCTATTAAAATAAAGATTAGTAAATAAAAGTACAAAACACTCTCATTATAACTTTGCAGTTTTAATATCTTTACTCTAAGGCATTCCTATTTGAAGATTAATCCCTGTTCCTATTAATATTATGTTGATTTATAACAACAAACGAGCAGCCAAAGATAAATGAAGGAGATTTTAAAATAGTCTTATAGGAAAGCTTTTCCACTCATGCTTAAAAATATAATTTATTTAAAAATATAACTTTAGGGGTAAATAATCTGTTTTTCCACTGTAATAGGAGATTATAAATACTATACATATTAAGCAAGAAGGTATGTTTTTAAAAGCTATATGCCAGTTTTTTAGAAAAATAATACCCCAAGCTATTTCATAAGCTTCCTCATTAAAAAAAAAAACTATAGATAAAAGCAGGCAAAAAAGAGGTGCTGCTAATTTGTACATAAATATTTTCATAGAATGGCTTTCAATAACCAGATGGTGAATATTTGTTAAATATGACCACCAATGAGAGATGACTTAAAAACTGGTCATATAAAAATACAATTTAAAAGTATTCCAAATTGCTTTAAAAACATACTCAAAACTTGCTTTTCAATAACTCTATGTGCAAATGAAATTTTATTGTGAAAGGCAATAATAAATGAATATAAGTTACACATTTTCCAAAAAAGGCTACCAAAACCAGAAGTCTTTATTGGCAAGAACAGTGTGCGTGTTTGTGTAAGAGAAATGCATACACTCACTTTACACACACACACACACACTGTCTCTCTCACTCATACTCTCACTTCATTGGATTATCTGATAAGGCCACTGACTAGTCAAGTTCTGCACACAGGACTATTCTCTCTGCATGTGTGCCTTACTTGACACCACATAAACACTTGATTGGCAGTATATGTTCAACAGAAATGCATGCATGTGTTAATCAAAATAAATATATAAAAATACTCAGTAGCATCGAAGCACCTCTCAGTTTCTAATAGCAATCTTTTACATGATGTACAGAGAAAACAGTTTTAAGAGAAGAGAACATGGAATAAATTAGGAAGCATAGGAAAAGCCAAACATGTGAAAAAAAAAAAACAACCCACTCTCTGCACTCCCATCAAGCACCCTTGGAAGGGAAAGAACATTCCAGTTTAGACATCGTCAATTAGCCTCTATACATATGCAATACAAAAAGTGTGCAGTGTGTATAAATACTCTGTGGCTTGTCCTACAGTTTATACCAGAACCAACATAATTCCTAGAACAAAATGTATGGTGGGATGATTAATAAATTAATTTGAAAAAAATCACCCAATAGACATTGAATGGCTTCAGAAGTATAAACATGTGATAGATACATTCAAGAGTTTACATTCTTCATATACAAGTACATGGTATGTCCACAAGCATAGAGACTTTAAAATCCTTATCTCAAATTCTGCTTAAAAAAAATTTGAATCCATTTAAGAGAAAGAAAGCATGTGAAACCACTAATTTCCAGTTCCATAAATTCTTATCACTTAACAACAGCTAAACTGATTTTTTTTCTTAAAAAAAATACTGACTAGTAATAAAATTCTGAAAATAAAAATTCATGATATAAAATGTGATATATAGGTTCTAATTACTCAACTTATATTGTGATTTTACTTACTTCAAAGCATCCTCAAATTTATGAATTTTCTTTTGAGCATCTTCTTTTTCTTTGTCAAGTTCACTCTGCAAGTCATGAACCTGCCATGACAAGATGTGAAATTTACTGGAAAACAAGTATACTCAAAAGAGAAATACAATGAAACAGTAATCACAAATCCATTTTTAGTATAAAATCAGTTTTAGATATTTCCAGATAGAAATTTGGCCAACCATAATCATTTACCATAGAGTGATTCAACACTATACTTCAAATATCACTTTTCTATTCTAAGCTCATAATTGCTTGAATCTGCCTACATGTAGATTGACTTAAAACTGATTTGAGAGAAACTCAAAAAGGTACCAATTAGTTTTTGTTTTCTAAAGTTATGTTTTAGTCAAAGAAAAGGAATGTCAAGAAAATATAATAAATAATGTGTCTGTATCCCTCAAACAAATAAGAGTTACTATGAGTAGTCTTCTGTCCCACTGCTGGGCATGACTCATCCATCTATTTACTGAGTTTGGGAGGAAATCCCCACTGCTACATGACTACCTCTTTTCTTAATGTAGGTAGGATGGCAGAATCAGTAAGGGCTCTAAGAAATTTTCTCTTCAGAAAAGACTACATGCAAAAGAGATGTGTGACCAGTGTGGACTTTATAGGAAACTTAAAATGTAAAAGGGAGACTTGAGTGCAGCTGAACAGAAAGGGAGGAGTGGAATAGCAGCTGTGGTCCTCACACATGATAACTGAGGATCCAGAGCCTTGATGCTGGGTAAGGAAGCTCCTAACATAGGAGGATAAGAAGTCCCACTACAGATCTGCTGGCAACACGGCGAGATAAGATGAAAAAGGACAAGGCAGGAGTGACAAACACACACACACACACACACACACACACACACACACACACACACGCACGTACGCACACTGTCAGCCATAGCAAACACTGAATGAATGCCAGCCAGATCTAGTAGCTACTTGTGTCAATTTGGATGGGGAGCTATTTACTCCAACCTGTATTCTTTGGCCTTTTCCTTTTCTTTTTTAATTTAATTAATTAATTTATTTATTTGCAATACTGGGGATTGAACCCAGAGCCTTGGCATGCTAGGCAAGCACTCTACCACTGAGCTATACCCCCAGAGCGTGCTTTTCTTTCCCTTTCTCTCTCCCTTTCCCTTTCTTTCCTTCCCTGCCTCCCTTCCTTCTCCCTCCCCCCTTCCTCCCTCCCTCCCTCCCTCCCTCCCTCCCTTCCTTCCTTCTTTCTTTTTTAATTTTGAGACAGGATCTGGCTAAGTTCCCCAGCCTAGCCCCCAAACTGCAATCTTCCTACCTCAGCTTTCTGAGTAGCTAGAATTACTGGTGTGCACCACCACATTTGGCCATCTTTTTTTTTTTTTTTAATACTACTCTCGCATTTTTCCTTTCATGTTTTAGTAACTTAAATAAATTTTTAAAAATCAACAATCTAATGAGTAAGGATAACTTTTGAGTATCAAAAAGCTTCTGCTGCAGGGTGAAGTATGGAAGGAAATACACCAAGTGATGTGTCCACATAGCAATGCATCACTTTGTTGTATAATTACAATGTGCAAATAACAGTATTTAAAAAAAAAAAAAAAAAAAAACTTCTACTGGTTGCTATGATGGCAATCACTAAAGCAAGAGAAGGGAAACACAAGTGCCACGAGCATGCATGCCTATCACTCAGGACCTCAGTATGATGCATAATTACAATGCACCAATGAGAGTGCATCCAAAAAAGAAAACCAAGAAGCAGAGAAGCAAATGCAGGGTGGTGACAAGGTGTGGACAATAGGGAAAATTAAGAGACAGGAACCCCTCTCCCTCATATTCTAAAAATAGCACATAAAGGCTAGTTTTATTATTAGAGAGAAATCTTAACTTGCCTTGCAAATATTTGCCACTACATGTATTTTACTTTACATGGAAAAAATGAAGTCTTTTGTTCAACATTTTACCAACTTCAAGACTTAAATCCCTGTCTTGCTGCCTCTGAATCCCCAGCATGCACCACAGTGCACAGTAAGCATGTTAAAGTGAAATGCAAGCCGGGTGTGGAGATCCACATTTGTAATCTCAGTACTTGGAAAGTTGAGACTGGAGGATCACAGGTTCAAGGACAGCCTCAGCAAGTAGTGAGACTCTCATCAACCTAGTGATACCCCATTTCAAAACAAAGAAACAAAAAAAAATCCTTTTTAAAAAGGATTGGGGGCATATCTCAGAGGTAGAATACCCCTGGTTTCAATCCCCAGTACCACAAGAACCACAAAAAAAAAAAAAAGTGATATGCAAACATGACTGAAATAACAGAAGCACCAGCCCGACACAAATCCAGGCTGGCTTTCTTTCTTTCTTTCTCTCTTTCTTTCTTTCTTTCTTTCTTTCTTTCAATGTGTATGTTACTTGGGATTGAACCCAATGTCATTCTGCCTTCGAGCTATACAGTCCTCCCCCTCTCCAGCTTTTTTTTTTTTTTTTTTTAAACAGGGTCTGACCTCATACCCATGATTTTCCTGTCTCAGCTTCCCAAGTACTGGAATTACAGGTAGCCACCATGCTCGACTAAACCTGTCTTCTTAAAGACTAAAATCAAAGATTAAAACCCCCTAAGAAACTCAGGTCACCTAATATGAAGATTCAACTTTTTACCTCACTAAAATCTTCTCTTGAAATAAAATACTGTATAATTCTCTGGCTTGGACTTCCAATACTATGACAATTAGAAGTGGTGACAGTGAGCATCCTTGGTTTGTTCCCACCCTTACAGGAAAGTCTGTCACACAGTTCTCCATGAGTATCATGTCGGTTGTGAGTTTTTTACATATGGCTTTATTATGTTGAGATACATTCTTCCTATACATAATCTGTGGACAGTTTTCATCATAAAAGGATGATGAATTTTTTCAAGTGCTTTTTCTGCATCTATTGAGATGATCACGTGGTCCATTACCCTTCATTTATTACTATGATGTACTGTATTTATTGACTGCCTATGTTGAGCAATTCTTGCATCCCAGGGATAAGCTCCACTTGATCATGGTGTCTGATCCTTCTAACGTGCTGTTGAATTCACTTTGCTGGTATTTTGCTGAGGATTTTTGCATCTAGGTCCACCAGAATATTGGCCTGTGATTTTTTTTCTTGTACTGCCCTTAGAGACAAGTTTTTAACTTGACCAACAATGCTATAAAGATCTCACAATAATTTTAACCTATATTTCTCTAATACTCAGTAAGTGAAAATTTAACTTCTATGCCCTTTCTCCAATCCCCTTCCAGTATTCTACTGTCCTCCAATCCCCTTCCAGTATTCTACTGTCTCTCTCCTCATTTATCTGAAAGCTCTTTTGTTTCCTATTTTCTCTCTAGCTTCCACATACAAGAGAAAACATACAACCATGAATTTCTGAGACTGGCTGATCTTACTTGGCATAATATTTTCTAGTCCCATTCATTTTTTCCTGCAAATGATATAATTTTGCTCTTCATGGCTGAGCAAAGTTCCACTGTGTGTGTGGGTGTGTGTGTGTATGTGTCACTTGTTTTTAAATCCATTCATCTGCTGATGGGCTCTAGGTTGGTTCCGTAATTTGGCTGTTGTGCATTGTGCTGCTATGAACACGGGTATACACGTATCACTGTAGTCGTAGTCCTCTAATTCCTTTGGAAAGATACCATGAAGTGGGATGGCTGGGTCATATGGTGGTTCCCTTCCTACTCTTTAGAGGAACCTTCATATTGATCTCCAAAGTGGTTGTGCTAATTTACAATCCCATCAACAGTATAAGAGTTCCTATTCCTCCGCATCCTTACCAGCATTTATTATTGTTTGTATTTTTGATTATTGCTCTTCTAACTGGAGTTAGATGGAATCTCAGTGTATTTTTTTTTCTTTTGTGATACTGCAGATTGAACACAATGTCATTCTACGTCTGAGCTTTCATTCCCAGCCCTATTTTCTTTTTTAATTTTGAAACAGGGCCTCACTAAGTTACTGAGGCTGGTCACAAACCTGAGATACTCCTGTCTCAGCCTCTCAAGTATTGGGATTACAAGTGTATGCCACCACACCTGGCTCAATCGCCCTGTTTTTATTAGGTTATTTCTTTTTTTTTTCTTTTTGGTGTTAGGTTTCATTTCTGTTGTTATTGTTGTTTGTTTTGGTGTGCATTACCACACCTGGCTTTGATGTTGTCTTTTAAAGTTTTTTATATGTTCTAGATATTTGTCCTCTATTAGAGGACTGCATGGCAAAGATTTTTCTCCCATTCTGTAGGCTCTCTCTTTAGGCTCTTGATTGTTTCCTTGGCTGTGCAGAATTTTTTTTTTAATTTGATGCTGTCCCATTTATTGATTCTCAGTTTTATTTCATGAGCTTCAGGGGTCTTACTGAGAAAGTCTTTTTCTGTGCCCATATATTGGAGAGTTGGTTCATTGTCTTCTAGTAATTGTAAAGTTTCTGGTTTAATTTCTAGGTCTTTGACTCATCTTGAGTTGACTTTTGTGCTTAGAGAGAGGTAGGAGTCTAATTTCATTCTTCTATACATTGATATCCAATTTTTCCAACACCATTTGTTGAAAGGTTGTCTTATTTCCAGTGTATGTTTTTGGCATTTTTGTTAAAAATCAACTGGCTATAAGTGTGAAGATTTGTCTCTGTTCTATTCCATTGGTCTGTGTGTCTGTTTTTGTGCCAATACCATGCTGTTTTTATTACCACAGTTTGAGTATAATTTGAAACCAGGTATTGTGATGCCTCCAGCTTGGTTCTTAGTACTTAGACTTGTTTTGGCTATTCTAGGTCTTTTGTTCTTCCATATGAATCCTAGGGATGTTTTTTCTTTTCTGTGAAGAATAATAATCTGTAGATTTCTTTTGGTAGAATGGTCATTTTGACAATATTTATTCAGCCTATCCAAGAACACAGGAGGTCTGTCTTCTCAGGCTTTCCTTGATTTCTTTCTTCAGTGTCCTATAATTTTCATTGTAGAAGTCTTTTACCTCATTGGTTAGATTTATTCATGGGTTCTTTGTTTTGTTTTTGAGGCTATTGTGAATGGAATTGTTTTCCCGATTTCTTTTTCAGTCTATTTATGGCTAGTATATAGAAAAGCTGTTGATTTTTGTAAGTTGATTTGGTATCTGGCTTCTTTGCTGAACTTGTTCATCAGCTCTAGAAGTCTTCTGGTTGAGTTTTTTTCTTTCTTTCTTTCTTTTTTTTTTGTGGGGAGATTCTTGTAAAAATAGAATAATGTCATCTGCAGAGATGATTTCAGCTCTTCTGTCCCTATTTGTATCCCTTTAATTTTCCTCTCTTGCCTAATTGCTCTAGCTAAGATTTCAAAAACTATATTTAATAGGAATGGTGATAGTGGGCATACTTGTTTTGTTTCTGTTTTAACTATATATACCTTCTCTTTCAAGAATCTCTTCTGATATTAGCATTATTTCATATCATGTATACAATAAATATTTAAATGCATCTCTTTTTATCATTTTGGCATTCACCTCTACTTTTTTATATTTTGTTTTCATTTGAGTTCTTGCTTATTCTTAGGTTAATGAAAGTACCTCATTCAATGTATTCATTTTTCAAAAAGAATATCCTAGTGATATACCTTCTGAGATCTTGTATATCCAATGATATCATTCTATTACCTTCATACATGAAAGAAAAATACATATATTATTCTTAGGTCACAAGAGTTTGACCTAGAAATATAGTATATGCTACTCTGTTGTTTCCTGACTCTTAATTTTGCAACTAAGAAAACTAAAATTGCTTAAGTTTTTCTCTCCCCTTCCCCAATCTAAACATATAAGATCATTCCCTTTGTATGGCAATTTAATGTTTATTCAATCTTTTGTTGATTTTTCATTACCTGATAAAGGATGAATCTTATAAATTTATATACACAGATATTCTGAAACTTTTCTTATATCTTTATTTTGTGTTAATTTTTTCTGAGCCTTTCTTCAAAACATCAATTTATTATATCAAATGTTTTCTATATTCTGCCTTGGTATTTATAATCTTTCCCAAAATTTTTGGTTCTTTGCCCTTTTCCTTTGCAATCTGACAGATAATTGTGTTTTTCCTTCATGTCTCCAATTTAGTTCTTTACAACCTCTGTGCTACCTGGTACAGCTCCCATGTGGATATTAAATCTTTTATTGTGCTTTTAGCATCCTCCCAGTCCTTAATGACAATTACCTCCATTTTCATGATATCCTTTTCTTGTGATGTCTGATCCTCTTTTACAGACATTCTATCTGCTTATGCGTGTACTCTGTGATGAGTTTCATGATATTCCTTCTGGAGTAATGCATTTTCAGAAGAAAGACCATCCTCTGAGTCTTCTATATTATGCTATCATTCTTATTGGAGGCATGACCCTGCTTCTTTTCATGTCTCTTGGTGTGGTTTCTTATTTGGAGCCACAGCTATCATCCAATTCCCAAGACAATACCCAGGAGGGTTTTTACTAGGTTATACTGCTCTAGGGAGGAGGCATTTTTCTCCTTAAGCCACAGCCTGCCTCTCTGGTACACTTAAATGATACATTCCATGGAAAACCAACAGGGCACTGCTATCCATTACTGATGAGTCAATAGTATCCTACAAATAGGGATTGTGCCTCAATGTGCCTGGCTACCAGTCATTTCCTTCTATTTCCTGCTCAGATTTTTTTCTGGGACTCAGAACTCTCTACATGAATGCATAATTGAGATTTATCCCTTTAAGTGGAAAGTTCAACAAATAACCATTTTTGAGAAAAATCTAAAATGACCTGGTGAGTATGAGTGGAAGCTCTGGAAACCGTTGCATGGATTTGTATCCCACTCCTTCACAAGTTACTTAACCTTTGATGTCACAGTTGCCACCTTTGAAGAATGAGGATAATAACTAAGTATATCAAAGAAGTGTGATGAGTTAAAAATTTTCTCCATATAAAACTCTTAGAATAATATTGAAAATATTAAAATGCTCCATACATGTGATATATTATTATTAGCTTCTCAGATTACATACTTTATATACAAATATTGTCTTGGTAATTCCAGGTCATTATGAACACCCACGATCACAATGTGCCACAGGTGTAGTCCCCTCGGACTGTCTACCCTTTCAGAAATCCGCCCCTGATTGCTAAGCACTTTGCGTTCTTGTACAAGTGCTTTTCGCCACTCACTATTCGATATTAACCTCTGTCAAATTTTCTCCTGCCACTTCTTGATGCTGCTCAGTGTCCTAACACAAGCACCTTGATCTAATTTACTGCTTCTAAAACTACTAGAAGCATTTCCAGAGGAAGAATGGGGTTCTCTGTGGGAGAATGCGGGACTTCCCCCTGAGTGAAACACGTACGAGCCGCTGTGCAGACTTCGGAGCTGGGGCTCCTTGCGGCTCAAAGCTGTTTCTCATTTATTTTTATGTCCCTAGTGTCCAGTGTACCTGCTCATACTAGAATAGTCAATAAAAGATGCTCTGGTTTGTTTTTTTTTAATCAAACATAATTATATTGCATATATAACCTCCTTTTTGGATTATGCTTTAAGTTGTGACCTATATTTCAAATAGCTGCAGGTGATGGATAAACACAAAGTTAGAAATCACTGCATATTGACTAGATATTAATATTACTATTGGGCTAAAATTGTTTTTACATAAAATAAAACCAAAGAACAGTCTTAGAAAGATATAATGTTATTGACCAATCTCTCCTGTATGCATGTATGTATGTATGTATGTATGTATGTATGTATTTGCGAGGGGTTCTCACTATGTTGCTCAATGGTAGTGGGGAATAAGACTTGATATAATTTGATTCTAATAGCTTCCCCAACATATATTGTAAATATAAAAAATGCATTTAAACGTGGTAATAAAGAGAACCAGGCACTGTGGCACATGCCTGCAATCCCAGCAATTTAGGAGGCTAAGGCAGAAGGATCACATGTTTGAGACCAGCAGCATGCAGTAACTTAGTAAGACTCTATCTCAAAATAAAAAATAAAAAGCACTGGGGATGTGACACAGTGGTAGACCACCCCTGGGTTCCATATCTAGTTCTGCACAAAAGCAAACAAACAAAAATTCAAGTGGTAATAATTAATATACAAACCAGACAGTAAAGTACACATAACATATTTTCAAAATGAAAATTTGCTATAAATAATTCATATAAGGTAGCCATAAGCACATTTACTATATGTCGTTTTTACCCCTTTATGCTAAGAATTTAAGCAAGAAAGAAGTACCCGTATAAATAAGAAAGGCATGGTGGCGCACGCTTGTAATCCCAGCATTCGGGAGGCTGAGACCAGAGGATCCAGGTTCGCAGCCAGCCTCAGCTACCTAGTGAGGCACTCCGCAACTTAGTGAGACTCGGTTTCAAAATAAAGAATAAAAAAATAAGGCTGGGGGTATAGCTCGGAGGTAGAATGCCCCTGAGTTCAATCCCCAGTACCGCAAAACATAAATAAATAAATAAATAAATAAATAAATAAATAAATAAATAAATAAGAAAGGGATTGTGCTGCCCATCAGAAAATAGATATACTGTGGCAGACATCATGGCATGGTAAAGGACACAGAACTGGTGCCAGTCCAGACACCAATTAGCTGAACAACTCCACCATATCCCTTAGCTGCTCTGATCTCTGCATCCCAATATAAAAAAGATGCAGGATTAGGTTGTATGACTTCTTTGAATCTTTTCACTATATAATTTAATTTTTTTAAAACTTCAGGAAAGGCACATATCCTCTTAAAGAAAATCATGTCAGTAGTAGTTAAAATATTTTATACAATTTGTTATATGCAAAGCTATGGAAATTATAAATGATCCTAAATACAATTACAAACTTGCATATGAATGCTAAGCATTGAAATAACTACTTAAGTGGTTTTAAACTCCATCAGAATTCAGATCTCATTTGTTGAGTTACATAGGAATGACTCAGAGCAGATAACTCCATTGCACTTTTTTTTTTTTTCGGTACTGGGGATTGAACCCAGGGACATTCTACCTCCGAGCTACACCCCCGTCCTATTTTTTTATTCTTTATTTTGAAACAGGGTTTCACTAAGTTGTGGAGGGCCTCACTGGGTAGCTGAGGCTAGCCAAGAACCCGGATCCTCCTGTCTCAGCCTCCCAAATGCTGGGATTACAAGCATGCACCACCACGCTGACTTCCATTGCATTTTAGAATATGCTGCTTAGCATCTGCCTGGTGAACGTCTTTAGGTAAACAGCACCAGCCTTTACTCCCAGGTGCCGGTTATTTGTAGGAGGCAGGTGTTTCCTTGCTAGTAAAATCATTTAGTCTAACCATTTCCTGATTTAACAGATTAGGATACTTCATCAAACAATGACATTTAGTTTTACTACCTATTATTTGTTTGATGTTCAAAGATCTTAAGAGCAGCAACAGCCACCAGAGATCAATAAAGACCATCGGATAACATGTGTGTGCCTAAATCAGGGACAGCGGCTGCTGCTGTTTCTTCTCCCTCAAAGACAAATCAGAAGGGCATGCTCCTGTCCTGCTTCTGCCCCATTGGTAGGAGGAAATCACTTCGCATGGCATTTCCTGCCCTTGAACAGATATTGAGAACTAAGCTTTATACCCAGAGTTATTGACAGTGCACACCTGTAACACTGTCACAAACAAAAGCCCTATACATCCCATTTAGCTATCGAGTTACACAGTTCGGGGCTATGTGAGATTTATGTCAACTCTTTGAGCAGTCAAAACGGATACCCCCTGAGGGGGGTACAAGACATCAAATCTTCAAGGCCTGAGATCACAGCAGGTTTAATAAAGAAAAAAGAACAGATGTCAATTTAAAAGGAAGAGATTATGGAATTAATTGTAAAACAAAAAGTGGCATGCTGAGCAACATTTTCTTCCAATACAAATAATGTGAGGATCATACATGATATGAACAAATAGGGTCACTTTAAAAGTTGTCATGATTTTAAAATAAGCCTTATTTAGATTAACTACAATCAGCATGCTTTAGTTACTTTTATTAAAAAGCTAGGACAGTTGATAGCACAAGGAAAGGGAAGAGCTATAGTCCTAAAGCCTGATGAAGAGGATTTCAGTCGGCTCCCTGGACTGAAGTAGAACAGCAAGGTTGCAAGGTAGCTGGATAAGATGAAGTGAACGCTCATTTGCTTCGCTTCCGTGTGTATATTCATCAGGGAAAGAGACTGAGAGCAGAAATCTTAGTTTACTTAGTGACTAGAAACCCAAGAAAAGATAATGGTAGGAGAAAGACTGCCTCTAGTCTATCTCTCTATCTAACAGTCCCTGGTAGGGCTCCGAGCAGTTCAGGAGAAGAATATGTTCCTTCATGATTAGCCAGTGTGCGCCTTTCTCCTTGACACCAGGCTGTCTGTCTCACCGGTACACAGATACCACCGCTGAGGAAGAAGCTGACCACGAAGTGTGATGGAGAAAGACACCAGAAAGGTGATCTTTAACTGAGGGGAAGCCAGAGATCGGCCTGAAGACCAAAGGGTGAACTAACGAGCACGCCCAGAGGAGCAAGAGGCTTTATACGGTCGGGAGCAAGGCTTATGATAATGTGTCTTCTTCTTTTAGCAAGTAAAATATTTATGAGGCCACATGGCTCAGCAATAGAAACTGAAAATCTTCATTTCAATAAAAGCAATATTTTCCCTTCCTGTTCAGATATCATTAAGACCATGCATTAAGCTGTATTAAAACTGGAGTGGTAAGAAAATAATTTTAAAGAGACTACATGCAGGCCAATGTGTGTCAATAGAAACACTTATTTTTTAAATAATAGAAATATTCTTTTTTCTATCGCTAAGCTGTTGGAGGGCACAGTCTATGTGTAATTCATTCTCAATGTTATCTTAATACCTAAAATGACACCTTGCCCAATGGAAGCATTTGATGGCTATCTACCAACTGACTATATGAATAGATAAGATGGGGCTATCATAACAGTTTAAGAATTTTGTGATATAAACTGGAAGTGGAGGCACATGTCTGTCATTCCAGCTACTCAAGAGGCTGAGGCAGGAGGATTACAAGTTCAGAGCCAGACTGGGTGACTTAGCAATCTCAAAATAAAAACAAAAAGGGTGAGGGTTATAGATTAGTGGTAGACTGCCCCTGGGTTTAATGCTCAATAATATAAAAAAAAACAAAAACAAAAACAGAGAGAGTAGAATTTTGTGATATAAACTATGTTTAACTCATATATATATGTTTTAATTAATGGAAGGGTTAGTTTTTTTTCTCATTTTCCATTATGTACAGATTTTACAAGTATATTCATTTGGCAAACGTTAGAATGGCAAATAATTACATAAGTAGCAACAAACTCTTTGCTATTTCAACTATTCCTTTACTTTCATGTTGTATAGCAAACAATTTCAAAACTGAAGAGTCAGTTGCAAATCTAGAGAACTCTGCACTTTATTACCCAGTGTTAATATCCCCCTAGTTACTACTAATAATCAGGATACTAACATATGACAGAATAACAGGGATGCTATCGTATATCAGCAGAAATATATACTATTCTAAATGACCAGAAACAATTATTAATCAAAATTTTACGTAGTAGCCAATTCTTTCATTGTTTTATGTTTTTGATTAAATACTCAAAGTTCTTATTGCACATATGTTACAATAGAATACAAAAAATTCCCATTGTATACATGTTTAATTGGTAAAAAGAAAATATAATTCCAAAGTATTATTATGAGAGGTTAAGATAATCATATTCTTCATTAAATGTAAAATGCAAGTAGTGCTTTAATGTTGATACAACTCATAATGGAACTAAAGCATCTTTGTAAAGATTCTTTATAAAAATAAAGAAGAAAAATTTGATTACTGCTTAGCCGAAATTAAATCAGAAACAAATTATTCTTTAAGAGTTAGAATGTATGATCCAGGTGCTGTGGCACATGCCTGCAACCCCAGTAATTGGAAGGCTGAGATAGGAGGGTCACAGATTAGAGGCCATCCTCAGCAACTCAGCAAGGCCCTGTTTCAAAATAAAAAGGATTGGGGATATAGCTTGGAGGTAGAATGCCTCTGGGTTCAATCCCCAGTTTTTAAAAAAAAGTGCTAGAATGTATTACATTATAAAAATCAGCCTCATTAATTATCTCATTTGCAATTTTAAATATCTTACAGTTTCCGACAAAACATATTACCTTTTTTTCATAAGTGCCTTTTAAGTGACTTTTCTCCTTTTGAAACTTATTTTCTTGATCCTATAAATGAAAAATGTTTACTTTTATTATATATTAAATTGCTACTAGAGTCAGTAAAATTAGTAAATCCAGTGAAATCAATGAATCTACTTGATGTCAAACTGTACTTCAGAGTTTTGCATATTACTAATAGGTAACTTTATATTACAGGGCATAACACCCAAGCTGTCTGAAGATGTTACTGAAATATCTCAAAGTGCCGACTGTACAGTGTGAAAGGACCAACTGGACTCAAGAACAGGAAATAAAGAGTCCAGCTGGGTCAATACAGAAACAATAAATTTGAAGTTAAATTATATACAAGTCCTTGGAACTTTCTGACCATGAGAGAAAAGGAAAAATCTAAAAAGTATGGAAAGTATGACAGAAAGAAAGAGGACATGAGGGAAGATTCTGAAGGCTGGCAGATAATTTAAAAGGGAAAAATTACTCTAAAATAACATATTGAGATCAGATTTATTTTAAAAATATTCTCAAAAAAGGAGATCATTCAAATTCAAGTTGTACTTTATTCTCCATATGTTATTAGTGTCCATATTTGTCAATTAAAGAAATAAAATAAAATGAAAATTTTTTTAATGTAATAAAAGAAACAGAAATGGCTATCTGTACAATGGTTATTTCTGTGCTGCTCCTGTTTTTTTTTTTTCATTGACTCTCATTTACAAATATAAATCAAGAAAAGGAAAAGTGAGTGGGTAGAAATAAAAGACTCACCTTTAGCTGCTGCTTTCTTTGAAGTTCTGATTCCTGTAACTGCTGTTTTAATTGACAGATGTTCTGTTCTAATTCTTCAATCACACCAGATGCCTGGAGGATTTTAAGAACAAAACCCACAGTATTGATTTTTGTACCATCCTATAAATTCTGGTTCAAAAAATATACCTTTCTTCCCCTGAAAGTTCAATTAAAATAAAAATTATCTACAAATCTGAATGAAGTGATGTGTTTAAAAGGCTGTACAAAAATTGATCTTTTTAAATTAAAAATATAAATTCTGTATAGTATTTGATGTTATGAAAATGTAACACTGACATAAAAATAGGTTTATAATTTTTAAATTTTAATTATAAATGAAAGCAGAACCAAGATTTCAAAATTATATATACATACATATATATTTATATATATATATGTAGTTACTCTACAAAACGCAATAAAAAAACTACATAGTCTCAGAATTTATAGATTTCCTCCTTTAAAACTGGTACTTAAAAGGGTTAATGTATAGAAGAATTTATTAAATATTTATGTTGTGCTATCTATTAGACATTTAACATTTTGAATACCAACAAAAATCCTTAAAGTTTCAGTTATTTCAAGAATACTTTGAAAGAGAGATTAATTTCAATGCCAAGTAATTAGCTTGTATATGGCTGTCCATGGCTCTAGGCTGGGAAAAGGAGACGACAACTTTGTGTGGATGTGTCTACCAGCTATATACCTTAGAAGCTGAGAGGGCATGCTCCTGTTTCAGAAGATTTATATCAGCATCACATTTGGATTGTAACAGTTTCATGTTTTGCTCATAATCATTAGCAAGATGATCCTTCTCCTTATGCAACATGTTTCGCCTAAAAGCAGTAAGATAAAAAAAAAATTAAAAAAGACTTCCAGCATCTTTAGAACCAATCCCTGAAGCAGATTTTTAAAACTAAATACAAATACATATTCTTTCAGTACATCAAATAAGTGTCTACATTTTTATTAACTGTTTGTAAACATTAAGCTGTATATGTTTAAAAGGATCTTTAAAAATAAAAGAGCAGCACTATTTAGGTTAGAAATGATTAATTTTGGTAGATAAGTTTTGAGTTAATATAAACAGCTACCTCTGGGATGTCAGACAATACCTTGCCTTCACTTCTTGTAATTCACTACATGTTATCTGGTAACATCTTTCAAGTTCCGATTTTTCTTGAATTAATGTCTGCCTCTGTAAATTACTGTTCTCTACTTCTCCAGTCAGCTGCTGGACACGGGCCTCCAGTTCTTTGACCATGTGGTTCTGAAAGAATAAGTGATTGTTGAGAAAGCTCCTAACTGACTTTATAACACTTTTTTAACATTAGGGAGCCTGAAGAAAATATTAGGATATTTTATTAGAAAAATGAAATTTTTCTATTAGAATAATGAAAATAAATGTATCAGAAATGGCAGTAGTAAAAATTGAATCAACCCCTAAACTAACCATTTTTTTAAAAAAATGCTTCCTACTACATATATATTAAATATCATAAAGAGACCCAGTCCCCATCTCAGAGCCAGGCACAAATCAGATGTCCAGATTCCTCCCTGGTGCATTCTCTTTCCTCTGCTCTTCACTGAAGAGCCCTCTTGCTTTAGGAGTTCTTTTCAGAAGAGTTTCAATTTTCTGATACATGCTCTCGATTCCTTGTCTCCTACACATTAGTTGGTTGTAAGAAACAAAGAAAAGAATATGCCTTTTGCTTTCCAAAAGGAAAAGGTAGAATAAAAATGTTTTGTATCCCTTCTACTCTGTAAACTACCTAAAAGAGACAGGATATATGAGAAATGGAAATGCAAACTCGATCTTAATAAAAAAAAGAAAGAAAAAAAGAAACCTAGGAAAGGAAATTCCTGGCTATGACAATGTCACTCACAGCAAATCACATACCCACTAAGAACAACCAGTGAAAACCCCAGAGAAACACTACATATACATAAAAACACACATGTATACATGGAGCAGGAAGGTATCAGAGGATGTCCAAGGCAGCTTGGATACAAGGAGGCCAACGGAGGAAGCTGCAAGAGGCGAACCTTGTCTAAGTTGCTTTTTTCCTGGAGGCACTTTCCAGTCGTGGAAGAGGAGGACAGGGCAAGGAAAGTAGACACAGAACCCAAGAAATCCAAAGTAGGCATAAAGATATCCTGCCACGCGAAAAGAATTCTTAAAAACCTATTTTTCGAGCCGGGCGTGGTGGCGCACGCTTGTAATCCCAGCATTCGGGAGGCTGAGACCGGAGGATCTGGGTTCGTGGCCAGCCTCAGCTACCTAGTGAGGCACTCTGCAACTTAGTGAGACCCGGTTTCAAAATAAAGAATAAAAAATAGGGCTGGGGGTATAGCTCGGAGGTAGAACGCCTCTGAGTTCAATCCCCAGTACCACAAAAAAAAAAAAAAAAAAAAAACTATTTTTCTTATTCTTTATCTTAACGGAAAAGAGATATGCAATCATTATAAAATATTTTAAAATAACCTAATTGCTAAAGAAATAAACCAATGCAAAAGGAGCTGAACTGATACAAACGAATAAATCTATAGACTTGCCTTAGGAAAAATGGTTTCTATCAGTCAGAAAAACCAGACAGCCCTCTTTCTATAATATGAATAATTGAATACAGCAAAGATGGGAGAAATGCTCAGAGAAAGTACAAACTTTTTTATGAGAGAAAGGAAAAAAATGAGAGGGAAAGATATCCAGCAATCCAAAGAAAGTGATGAACACTGAAATAACATTGTGACTTCAACTGTCTGTGTGTCATTGAACAAGAAACAATGATAAAGTGAACTTGAAATTTTAATTCCGGAATTATTAGACTGATAAAAATTATGAGATCTAAAAGGAAAATATTTGTGACTAAAATAGTTATCCCATGAAATGTACCAGTTCAAAAGTAGCAAAACTATTGGCAGAAGTGATTCTTTTTCATTTTCCTGAGATGTGATTTGGACTGCCGGTCACTCTTCCTGAAGATGTGGATTGTTCCCTAAGTACTGACAAGTAAGTGCCCCGATGACAGTGACACTTGTCTATCCTTATGAGTTTCCACTATTGGTGAACATTTAGGTTCCAACAGAAAATAATGACCACTGGTGGGGATGCAGAGAAATTGGAACCCTTGCACACAGTTGGCAATACTGTAAGATGATGTGGTCACTCTCAGGAATAGGACGAAGGGTCCTCAAATTTTTAAAAATATAACCACCAAATCCAGCAATCTCACTTCTGGGTATTTATCCAAAAGAATTGAAATTAGAATCACAAAGAAGTATTTGTACTCCTATGTTCATTGAAGAATTATTCACAGTAGCTAAGAGGCAGAAACAATGTAATCCATTTTTAATTTTTGAATTTATATATACTTTTATAGGTGCATTGTAGTCTCATGTCATGATGTAGTTCAGAATGATGGGGACATATATGAACACAGCAACTTGGTGAGCTTCCCCCTGGCTCCCTCCTCCACTTAATTTTAATTCAATATGATATGCAGATGGATTAATGGCTAAGGAAAATATGGTATATAAATGTATTATTCAAACATAAAAATGTGTAATCTGTCAGATACTACAACTTGGATGAAACTTAAGGACATCACATTAAGTGAATTAAGATGGTCACAGAAAGACAAATACTGCATGATTTCCGTTATACGAAGTATCTACAATAGTCAAATACACAGAAACAGAAAGTAGAATGGTAGTTGCCAGTTGCTGGGGGAAGAAGAAAGCAAGGAACTTCTGGCTTAATGGATACAGAGTATCAGTCAGGGAAGATAAAAAGGTTATAGAAATCTGCTATACAACACTGTGTATACAGTTAACTACTGGATTGTTAAGAAGGTAGATTTTCTGTTATGTGGTTTTTACCACAATAAAAAGAAAAAGAAAAACAATGTATATAACTTACCACATTAAATTCAAATATCTTCTCCAGTTGAATACCCAAGGCTTCATGAACTACTAACATATTTTGATGATACAGATAATGACAATAGTAACTAACAAGTGCTTGTTGTAACCCGGGAACTGAGCTAAGTGTTTTACAACATTTAATCTTTCCCCCCAAATTACAAGGTAGGAACTATTAACATTATTTTAAATATGAGGAAACTGAGAGCAAAATCGATTAACTTGCCATTCTGGACCTTCTAGTAAGATGGTTAGCAGCACAACAAAATCTGACCCAAGATCTTCCTGAACCAAAATTCTCTCCACTGAATTTTAGCATCTTCAAGACTATGATATTCTGCTGATGAGATTAACAGGCAATGGGCTTGCAGAAACCTTGTGAAGACATGTCACTGTAAGTTACACAGAGAGAAGCTGAGAGACAACACTGAGAATACCTGAAACTCTTTCTTACCTCCCAAATTATTGTTGCTGTTATTAACCACTTGTAAGATAAGGGGTTTTTTTAATTCTATAATTTGAAGGCAGCAATGTTTTCGGGCTTGAATAATTTGTGTTTTTAAAAAAGTGCAGTTTAATGACATTCTATTCACAAGTGAAATGAGACTCAGAAACATATGACACAGTTTGCTAAGGGGATAGAGTAGTAGAAGCAAAAATCTGTTGCCACAAAATATCCCCTAAATGCCGAATGATTTCTTAAATATATAACTTGGTTAGCTTAGATTAACAAAGTCAAGGCCATCAGTTTTGAAATATGACAAAAATATTCTTTAAGAAATAATTTTTAAAATATACAACTAGAATTCTAGCTCTAAAAAAAATCCCTCAGTATCTATCATGTGCCCCCACCACATCCCAGTGGGAATGTTACAGAGTTATTATATGATTATCTTCTGGTTCTGCATTGAATAACTCTAACTATAATAGAAACTAACGATTAAATCATCTCATTCTACAATATTTATGTATAGTCTTTCCCAAATTCGAACAAATTAAATAAATGGTCCACCCTAAATTTATCATGATTTCTATAGGATGATTTTTCTAATTCTACCAGATTATGCTCATCTTTTTATAACAATTCCTACCCTAGGACCATACAAGTATAAAAAGCACATTCCAATTACTTCATCAATAATAGAAATAAAAAGAGGAGCTCCAGAGCCCGTCCTTCAGCACACTACTGCTCAACATACTCCCTCAGGCCCATCTGCTTTTCAAAGTGAATTTCACATATGATTCCATGCTAATTGCAACAACCTAAAATCAAATTTTACCTGTTTGTCAAAGATTATTATAATTCAAAGAATGTACAAATAAGATATATATGAAATATAACATAATCATATATAATTGACTATTATATATGCATATATAGATCTCACTGATTGCTATATAATTGCAGCCACCAACTGGGCAGAAATAGTATACTGGATATTGTCTGTGAAGACTAACACAAGAATAGGAAGTCCCAGGGCTGTGTCAAATAGAACAGTCACCTGAGGGAAGACAAAACTGGAAGTCAAAAAAAGATTCAGATGTAGAAAAAAAGAGAGTAGCAGTCAATCAGGCTGCAAGGGAAGAGAAGAGAGGGGTGAGCAGAAGAGACTGTGTTAGCTATAAGTAGATTATTTTTTAAAGGTGATTCTGATACTAACTCTTCAAACATGGAGTCCCTGCTGAGACATGACTGTTGTTGGAAGCTGGCATGCTTTCTGATATGCAGATAAGTATTACATGAAATGAAAGTGTTTTTTGCATTAAGATCTACATTTATTGAACAAATACTTTTGTATATACCAATACCAACTTTCCGATTTAAGTGAAATATGTGATGTCAGTTACTTTCTATTATTTATTTCGAAAGGATTTTCTGAACACTCGCTGTGTTTTACACACAATTAAAGGACAAAGTAAATAAAAGAAACTTAAAATGGAAAATGTCAAGGGAAAAACCTACACATATATGAAATACCTTAAGGACAACAACAATACTGACCAAAGTAATCTTTTGTAAGCTGAATACGAAGAGCTGAAAGTATTAAAATAGCAGAGGCTTAAAATTAGTGTAAAACATTATTCAAGAAAAATGCTGATGCAGAATCACATTTTGAAGGCTGTAACAGACCATGTAGAAGGTAGATAACAACAGAATCACGATCACGGAAGGATCCTGTAACAGGAAATAACAAACAAATTACCTTGGGTATGGGAGACTCATACAGGGAACTCAAAGTTGACACTCGGTAGACTAGGTGGGACTTCGTGAATCGACATGGCTTGTCAGCAGAAATTATAAGAGACATTAGATTTAAAATTTAGTTCTTGATCATGAGAAAATGGAAAAATTGCTTGGATGACATGGATCATGAGAAGCCAGGGAGAGCAAGTGGCAAGTGACTCCTGGGAGAGTCCAGGAGTGAGGCAACAATGGCCTTGGCTCACGGTAGCTGTGGAAACAGAAGGGAAGAGGGCAGATCCAGCAAAAGGTTCAGAGAATAAGATGACTCCGTAAGATACTAAATCAGAGAGATGAGAAATGTCAAAAATTATAAATCTTCAAGGTTTAAAATCTAATGCATCAGGAAAACGATGAGGACAGTTGGGAATTAAAGAAAGTTTGGGGAAAAAAAAGGTACGGGTATGAAATGTCACAGATATGATTTTTCAGTAAGTCTAAGGAATTGTAAAATGTCCTATTGGCTTTTAGTATTATAACTTCTATTAGTATAAGACACATAATTTTAAAATTAGGACAAGATATAAATGTTTTACAAACTTTGTTTGCAACTTTGCAGGAACCAAAAAGTAAAAAAAGGATTACTACAAGGCAACTCCTCGGAATCCCAGTTTCAACTCCTGCGGCATAAGAAGCAATGCACTTTGTCTTCTTTCATCAGCCTCTTATGAAAGTATTACATATACAAAGGCATACAAATCTTATGTAAGTATGACATATATAGAGGCATACAAATCTTAGGTATACATTTTGAAATTTTTTTTGCAAACTGAAAACTCATGAACCACTAGAAGATATAAACATTACCAGTCCTCTGAAACTTTATTAATCACACTCTATCCAAAGGTAACCACTATTTTTTCTCCTTTTATTGGTGCATTGTGATTATGCATCATAATGAGGTACAGAGTGATAGGAAAATATAGGCACACAACACTGGTGTGTTTCTCTCCGAATCTGACCCAACTATTCTGACTTCTGTCTCCATGAATAAACTTTGCCATTTTCAAACTTTCTATAAATGGAATCACAAAGCATGCTCTTTTGGATCAGGCTACTTCATGCACCTTATATATCTGTGAAATTCATCTACATCATGGGTTGTAAATGTAGTTAAATCTCTTTGAATATTGTGCATAGTATTTCAGTGTGTAAACACATCTAAAATAATTTATCCAGTCTATTGGTGAATTGTTGAGTTTTCAACCATTAAAAATAATGTTGCTATGAATACCCTCATACATGTTTTATAGGTCATATAGCTCATATACACAAATTTCATTTGGTTACACCTCTTGCAATGAACTTACTGAGTCATAAGACATACATTTTTTAAGCTTCAGTAGTTGCTAACAAAGGGTTTTAGAATGATATAAAAATTTAAACTCCCTACAGCAATGTATGAGAAGTCTGACTATACTACATCCTTGATAAAATTTGGGTTGTGACTTTGTTTTGTTAAATTTAGCCATTCTTGTGGGTTTGTAGAGATATTAAATTGTTTTAATTTCTCTTAGGACTAAGGTCTTGAGTATCTTTTTAAAATCCTCTTTTGTGTAGTGCCTATTCAAATTTAATGTTTGCTTTTGAAATTTATTGATTGCTTTTCTTATTCTTATTGATTTGTAGGAATTTTTTATGTATTTAGATGCAAGAATTTTACTGGACATAGGAATTGCAAATATTTCTTCCATTACAGTTGCTGTTTCCCTTTCTTAATGATATCCTTTG
Organism: Graphiurus murinus; assembly: GCA_004027655.1. Classification (NCBI taxonomy): domain Eukaryota; kingdom Metazoa; phylum Chordata; class Mammalia; order Rodentia; family Gliridae; genus Graphiurus; species Graphiurus murinus. The sequence goes on from PVLC010008944.1 coordinate 30,434, forward strand.
GTAAACAAATGGAATTTATTTTTATATATTCTGATTTATCAGCAGTTTTCTTTATGGCTAATGTTTATTTCCTTTTTAAGAAATCTTCAATTAGTCCAGAACAAAAGATAGTCTCCTATGATTTCCTCTATAAAATTTATTACTTTATCTGCATGTTTAAATTTGAGATAGTCCTAGAAATATTTTATTAAATAATGTAAAGTTTCAAGAAGCATTTTCCCATATGAATATGGACCAAACTTTCCCCATTGAATGACCTGGCTAAAACAATTGGATGAACTAAATAGTTGTGATCAATTTTTTCTCATTAGAGTTTAGTTGTAATGGGTCTTAAAATTCTGTGACAGATTTTTGGCTGTTTCCATTAAAAAGCACTGATTTTAAAAACTAGTAACTTAAAACTGCCACACATACAAAAGCAAATGACCCACAAGACATTTTCCTTTCTGAAGGTTTTATGATGAAATTGTTATCATTAACCACAATGCAAAGGCTCATTAGTTGGATGAGTTGGCGGCAGGATGGTTCCACTGGTACTGCCATCTTTATGGGTGATTTTCCATCCCTTGAACCAAGGCATGTTAGCACTTGGCTCCAGTATGTTGTCACCATTCCAACCAGAATTGGCACACATGCTACTGTGTCAGGGTTGTAGGCAATTTTCTTAATGTAGGTGTCGACTTCCTTAATGATTTCCTCGTCTCTCTTCTGGCTGTCAAGTGGCTCAGTGGAATCCATTTTGTTAACACCAACAATTAGTTGTTTCACACCCAATGTGTAAGCCAAAAAGGCATGCTCGTGGGTGTGCCATTCTTGGAGATACAAACTGCCCAATACCAGCAGCTTCAAATTAGCCAACAGCAGCAGCAACAACCAGGATAGCACAGTCAGACTGAGATGTACCTGTAATCATATTTTTGATAAAGTCTCTATATCCAAGGGCATCGATGATAGTCACATAATACTGAATGGTCTCCAATGTCTACAAGGAGATGTCAATGGTGGTAACACACTCACACTCAGCTTTCAGTTTATCCAAGACCCAAGCATACTTGAAGGAGCCCTTTCCCATCTCAGCAGCCTCCTTTTCAAGTTTTTCAATGGTTCTTTTGTAGATCCCATCACATTTGTAGACTAGATGGCCAGTAGTGATGGACTTGCTGGAATCAACGTGTCCAATGACAAGAATGTTCATATGAGTCATCTCTTTTCCCATTTTGGCTTTGATTTAGCAGTGGTTTTCACAACATTTATGTTCTGGCCGCAAACCCATTGTGAAAAATCAGTTGCGATCAATTTTTATTAAAAGTATAATCTAATGTTGCCGGTCCTCCAAATTTATGTAGTTATGTATGTATGTACGTATTTATTTATTTATTTATTTATTTATTTTATTGGTGCATTGTAGTCATACATCTTTGTTAGGTACAAGCTGGTAGAGGCATACATGTACACATCTTTCATTTAACCCTTCCCCAATTCCTGCCCCACTCCCTCATCCTCCCTCCTTCTCAAGTTGAGTTTAGTGACTGACTTTGATATGTTTATGAAAGTATACCATGTGCATTAGGGTGTTTCCCTCCCCACCCCTATCACCTTCAGTTAAGTCAGCTTCTTTGCTCATCTAAGGTTTCTCCTTCTTTGACTAGAGTCCCTCTTATGACTCACTTTCTCCCTAGCTTTCACATATTAGGGAGAATGGTCCTCCAAATTTAAAGGAGCAAAGAAAAAAATGGTTTTAGGATTATTATGCAATGAATACACTTTGAAAAACAAACAAAAAGAATATTCCTTCCACTAAAATAAGTATTACAGAATGTTAAAATTCTCTTAGAGCTAGACTGATAATAGGGAAGATGCACAAATTATAAAAATATTGGTCATCAAAGAGAAGTTTCTAGAGATCCCACAAGCATCTTAAAGCTAATAAGAAAATATAGCTTTATGCTAGTAAATTCTAAAAAGATGAAGTGCACAAAGTCTTTGAAAGACAAATTACTAAAGCTAATACAAAAAAGTAGAAAACAATAATAACCCTTTAGGTATTAATAAACTGAATTTATAATTTTTTGCAGTACTGGAGATTGTACAAATACTATGAATTATTTCAAAATATAGAAAAGAAGGAAACATTTCCCAATTTATTTCTGAGGCCAGAACTATCTGGATATCACAACATGAAGAGACAGTAAAGGAAAGCTAATTGAATGCCAACATCCAATACAGATGCAAAAACCTGGACGAAAGCCTTAAGTAAAATCTAGCAATATTTAAAAGATTAGTACAAATTGATCCACCAGACTTCATCACAGGAAAGCAAGGTTGGTTTAACATTTAAAAATCAATCAATATAATTCACTATATTCAAAAATAAAGGAGGCAAAAGCATGGTCATCTAAATAAGCACTGAGAAAGCACTTAATAAAACCCAACTCCCACGTATGACACAAGCACTAACTCTGCACACTAGAAAAACATTCTTTGTATTTCTTCAAACAGATAACAAGAATCTCCCCAAACAGCATGATAATCGTAAAACATCGAATGCATTTGCACTAAATGGAAAATGAGAGAGAATGTCTATTTGCTCAGCTTCTGGAGATGCTGAGAATATTCTGCAGCTTGATTGAGGAGCTAGTTATAAGACATTTGTCAAAACTATAGAACGGAACATCTATAGAAAGCAAAATACAGTACATTTAAATTATAAATCAGTAAGCCTGACCTTAAAAATAAGATTTAAATTTAAAACAGTATTTAAAATTGCATCAAAACAAAAATGCACCAAAATTTTTCAGATTTACTTGTCTAACAACATATACAAAAATGAGCTCAAAATGAATCAAATACCTAAATGCAAGATCTAAAAATATAAAACTCTCATGAGAAAACAGGGCCATACACATCACCTTGCGTGAGGCTCGCTGCAAGCACAGGCTAGCCAGGCTCTACTCCCCCCAACGCAGCCCCACAGGACCCGGGGTGCACTCTCCTCACTTTGTCCTTTCCCTGTCACCCTTGCCACGTCCAGGTGTTTTGTCTGATTCTTCACTAGTTGTTTTCCATCCTGGTAACTGGTAGCATTACATGCTGAAGTCATAAAGGTTGTAAGGGAAACTGTTCCCCTGTTGAACCTCATTCCCTGGACCAGGGATAGGTTCTCCTATCCCTTCCAAAGCACAGGTGACTTCCAAAGGTCAGGTTACAAGGAGAGCCATGGGGCTGGAGAGGCTGACCCTTGAAAAGTCCCGAGGGTCTGAATGAAGGTGAGCATCTTTAATGAACACTCACAATATTCTAGAAAAACTATGGAAGCCAAAGAGCCAGGTCACTCGCTCACTGAGGGAACAGCAGTGGTCCCCAATCCCCAGCTCCAGCCTCCAGCCTCTGCATGGGCTGTCATAAGCCCTTGTTACATTCCTCAGTTCTTGATTACAAACAAAAACACTGAGATTGGAAGCCATCACAGGTTCTATTTGACATACTTTCTTTTCAGAAATGAAGGAATAACCTCCCATTTTTTAGCTCATCTTTTGTCGATTCTAAAAAATTACATGCAACTTTATAAATATTTTAAAGACATAGTTTTGTAAATACTTAAAATTCCAATAAATTTGATTTTCACTGTAAATTTAAATATTCCTAAGGGATTTTTAAAATCTAAAATTGTCCTAAAAACAAAGTCTAGTTTTTAAGAACATTTTATTCAAAATGGCTTTATTTGGAGGTTCTCCTTTATAATTATTGTGAGTTTAGAAGATGAGCTGATAGACTATAAAGTTAAAATTCTAGCCATTATCAGTGTGTAGCTGAGTTTCTCTATGAATTATCACGTGTTACTACTAACACCAGATAAAGCAAAATATTTCAGATGTCTAAGATTTCAATATTCGTGTGTGTGTGTGTGTGTCTGTGTGCATGTGTGTGTGTGTGTGTGTGGTACAATGGATGTAACCCAGTGACATTCTACCTCTGAGCTACACCCCCAGCCCTTTTTATTTTTTGTTTTGAAACACAATCTTACTAGGTTGCTGAGTCTTGCTATGTTGCTGAGGCTGGTCTTGAATCTGCAATCTTCCTGTCAGCCTCCCAAGTACTGGGATTATAGGTATGTGCCACCATGCTGTGCTGCTCTTGCTATTCTTTAAAGAGAGATTTTTTTTTTTTTTTACATCTTGCTGCACTTCAATGCGCAATACTCAAGGTACAAGACATTGAATTCAACATTGTTATAAATAAAAGGGAAATCAAATCAGTCATCAAGGGCTAAAGAGTGAACAGCATCTGCATAACTCCCATTTTTATCATCTTTATGTTCTGGATATAATTTAAGATCATCAATTCAAAGAATGGTTAACTGCAATTTCTGTTGCAAATTTCAAGCTCTTCATTTTAACTGTGGTTGGTTCAAACATCTTAGCTTATTTGTGGTCTTGACATTTATCATTGACCAAATTAAGACCAATACATTTTAAATTTCTAACTGAGCCTCATTATGAAAAGCCCTAACCTGTGCAACAAGATCTGTGGAGTCTTGGGCTGCTAGTACTAACTGCCAGTGATTCAGGGATAACAAGAAGAGATCTTGCAAACTCTGCTATAGCAAGTTGTTCCCAAGACCCTGTGCTGATCTTCATCATATACGTCTTCAAGGTATATGCAAAGGGCGGCTTCTACAGCACCCTCACCTGGAACCATGGACTTGGACTGCAAAACTCTCTTCATCACAAAAAAAACTTCATGTAAAGAGTGCTCCATCTTGTCACAAGTAAGGTAACACCTTGCACCACAAGGTAACCTACTGTAACCAGCCATACAGGTTCACAGATGGAATTCAGTGTCAGTGACTTTAAGTGGGGGGAGAGAAGAAGCTCCAATTGTATTTTCACCACTCAAACTGAAATTTAGCATTTCCCTTCCATTATGAATGTAGTTGTTAAATCAAGGTATTAGCAATATCTGTGACTAACAGAAATCATAGATATTTTTAGAGTTCATTTCACTGTTGTGTCACTAAATACTGTTTACCTTCATCATTATTTGAAAATTACTAGTAGACTTATGGCTAGATCTTCATATTTCTTGCATTAATTTAGAAATATATTACCATATCACAATTTTGGCTTATTAATATTTTGATGACCATAATGCAATATAATTTTCTTGGTAATTTTACATTTTTTCATTAATTTAAAATATTATTCTAAAGTTGGGCATGGCAGATCATGCCTATAATCCAAGTACTTGGAAGGCTGAGAAAAGAGGATCACAGATTTGAGACCAGCCTCAGCAATGTGGCAAGCCCATTAGCAACTTAGTAAGACCCTGCTTCAAGCTGCATGTGTTGGCACACATTTGTAATTCTAGTACTTGGGAGGCTGAGACAGAAAGATTGCAGGTTTGAAGCCAGCCTCAGCAATTTAGCAAGGCCCTCTACAACTTACTGAGACCCTGTTTCCAAAAAAGAGATAAAAATTGAGCTGGAGGTGTAACTTAGAGGTAGAATGCCTCCGGGTTCAATCCCCAGTACCAGAGAGAAAGAGAGAGAGAGAGACAGAGAGACAAAGACAGAGAGAGACTGTTTCAAAATTTAAAAATAAGTAAAAAGGGTTGAGGGTATAGTTCAGAGGCAGAATGCCCCTGGGTTCAATCCCCAGTAAAACACGCGCGCGCGCGCACACACACACACACACACACACACACACACACACTTTATATACATATATTACTTATAAATATATATTAACACATTTATATATTATTCTGAGAAGAACTGTATAGCATTCACCAGATTGGCCATGCCTAGTATAGAAGAATGGTGAGTATTCCACTAAGAAGCCTAGAATCTCAACAAAGCCACCCCCATATATGGGGGTATCTAAATCCTGATATCAATAGAGCCCTGTCATTTTATAGCCTTCACCAACCCAAGCATCTAATTTTTATTACAACTTTTACATTCATAAGTTCTAATATTTGTTTAAAAAATCCAGGACTTACATGTTTTAACTGTAAATCTCACATAAGAAAATTCCTGCCAACACCATGACATAAATTGAATAATCTAAACAAGTGTATGCTTATAATAAATGGCAATAAAACAAAACAAGACCCAACAAAAATAAAGAACAACAAAATGAATTCTCAATGACAGTCTCGTCTTTCATCTTAAGCTGTGCCTTGAACTCTACCTGTCTAATTATTAAATCAGGAGCTGCTCAGCAAGACTTGTCTCCTTTCGATGACTCTTAAATTCAATCCTGCTGACAGACTCTGTCCAGTTTTCTCTGTATTTACCATTATTACCCATGACAAGGTCTAAATGCTAATTTTTCAATTCAGTGTTCACTAAAAATACAATAATGTTTCTCTGAGAGTAAATGCTTGGCTTCAAAGTATAACTTCTCTTCCCATATCAAATTTACATAAATTAAAATTCTATTGTTAAATATATTTCTCTCTTAATATTATTTAATTAATAATATGTACCACTGGAGTAAACATTTTAAGCAATTAATATATTTCACAAATCTCTATATTAAAATTATTATTAAATAAGTTAGGATGTAAAAATTAAGGATGTTGAGATGACAAAAATGTTTTTCAGATTTGGTTTTTAATCCATGACTGAATATCAAAGAGATATTTGTACACACATCTACATCAGTACACACAATAAACAAAAGGCAGAAGCAACCCATATATCTGATATACAAATGAATAAGACAAAATTTGGTATATATACATAGCCCTTAAAAACAAAAAAGACTTGACACATGCTACCACCTGGTTGAACTGTGTAGACACACCGAGTAAGAGGAGCCAGTTCTGAAGGACAAGTACGGCACTCTCTAGAACAGTCAAGTCATAGGTTCTTAGAAGAGTATTTGCCAAAGGTTGGGTGAAGGGGACAAATGTTTAATTGGGGGCATTTACAGAGTTTCCGCTGAGGGAGATAGAAAAATCTGGACATACATGATAATGATGGTTGCATAACAATATAAATGTATTTAATGACACTGAACTGTACGTTTAAAATGGTAAATTTTGTGCTATGTATATTTTACCACATTAATAAAAACGAGGGAGTAAAAAACCCTAACAATTGGCCCATATCCTAAATATATAAAACACTTCTTCAAGTCCAGGAAAAAGACGAATAACTAAATTGAAAAATGAACAAAAAGGATGAATAAGAAATGTAAAGTGTCTAAGACACAAAGTAACCATCAAGGACATGCAAATTAAAACATGATAGCTTTCAAATCACAAATGCATTTAAAGTTTGATCATTCCAAACGTTGGCAGGGATGTAGAGAGATGATTCATACTCTGTCGAATGGGAGCATAACTTGGCATAGCTACTTTGGAAATACACTAGAAACAGAGAAACCATGGGTCTCAATCAATGTGAAATCAAGTGGTAAATCACAAGATAGAAGCTGGATATGGTGGTGCATGCCTGTAATTCCAGTACCTGGGAGACCGGGGCAGTTTGTAGGTTCACTGCCAGCATCAGTTAGTAAGGACCCTGTTTCCAAATAAAAAATAAAATAGGCCTGCGAGTACAGCTTGGAGGCAGAATATCTCTGGCCCCAGTCCCAGCACCACAAAAAAATAAAAATAAGATAAAATAAATCACAAGTTGGAAGTTTTTAAATGAAATTTAAAAAAAAAATAAAAATAATGGAACATGCCAGAGTATATGGCAAACAGCAAAAATGAAACTTTTGTTAAAGGTATAAACATGCAGCTGGAAGTGTGTTTATACACGTGCTTATGTATGTTTGGGACACAATTTATTTCTTACATGAAATCACTCACAGTCAAAATGTTTGAAAAGCAAAAGCTTTTAGCAGTAGTTCTCAAAGTTTGATCAACAAACTCCTGAAATTCCTCCAGACAATTTTGTGAATCCATGAGGTCAAAACTACTTTTATAATAATATTAACACATTATTTGCCTTTTTTATTACCATGGAGTGGCATTTCCAGAAGTCACATGTCATGTGATATCACAATACAATAAATGCAAAAACAGATATGAGAATTCTATTAATCTGAGGTAAAAAGACAAAGATGTAAAGCAATGGCATATGTCTCCCTAAAATACCTTTATTTTATAAAATATAATTTACATGTATTTTATAGCAATATTTTATAGTTATTAAATAGTTATTCAGTTTACATGTAATGGCATTATTACTTTTAAGTGAATTCTTAAATTAAAATTCTTAAAATGTAGCCACACACAAAATAAGCATATGCCATATTGATTTGATCAGCTGCTGAAGCTAGGTCCCAAATACAACTTTGAGTAACCTTGTGTCTATAACAAAATAGAAAAGATGATCATTTACATGATTCTAGAATGGCACATGAAGTTTTCCTTTTTTTAAAAGCCAATGGTTTAGTTTTCAATATTTTCCTTTTAAAAGCAGTAACACAATTAAAACAAAAATAAAATAATATTTACCAATTACTGTGGATTGAAATTTATCATTCAAAAAGATACACTTAACCCAACCCACAGGACCTGTAAATATGACCTCAGGTGAATAGAAACTGGCTCTTTACAGATGTAATCATGCTACCATGAGGTCATACTGAATTAGAATGGACCCCAAATCCAATGAGCTGTCCTCGCAAGAAGGCCATGTGATGACACTGACAGGCAGGGACACAGGGAGCACACCAGGTGATGACAGGGGCAGTCCTGGAGACACAGCTGGAAGCCTCCAGGAAGCCAGGAAGAGGCCAGGAAGAAGCCTCCTCTTCTAGCACCTTGAGAGAGAGCAGGCTCCCATGGACACTTGGATTTTGTACTTTTGGGCTTTGAAACTGTTGATGCAATACATTTATGCTGTCCTAAGCCATGTAGTTTATGGTAATTTGTTATGGCAGCCCTAGGAAACTAGCATACTATCAAAATGGAAACATTTTTTATTACTTGTTTTTACTTAAAACGCTCAGCATTGAATTGAATATGTAGAAGAATGGGCAGTCGAATACACTTTCACTAACAGAATAATTTTATTATAAAGACATTAATTTTTTTGCGTTGTCTTTTCTGAATATTCAATAGTGAGCAGGTGTATCTTTTGCAATAAGAAAATATTTAGTTTTAAAGCCACTATTGCCACCATTATTTAACATTGTATGTAAGTTCTAGTCAATGTACAATAAATTGAAGTAAAATATTTCCATATATAATGAGTTAAAATCATGTGAAGAGTTAAAACCTATGAAATTTACTTGTATGTTTATTCCTGTCTTTTATACAGCCATAGTATAAAACCTTTACGCAACAAAAGTGAGAGGAACAAACATTACACATTACAAAAGGTTTTGTTTAGAGAAAAGATGTTCTCAGAGTTCTGTTTATCAACTTGGTAAGCTGATTCTAAATGCATATGTAAAAGGAAAAGGCTCAGAGTAGCCAACGCCATTCTGATGGAACAAGAAGACATGAAGAGCAATTCTGAGCTATAAAATAATGACAGCATAATTATAGCAGAGCCAGAGAAATTAGCCAACCAACTGGAAGGGGCACTTCCATTTATACAGAAGTTTGATCAACAACAGAACAGTAAAGAAAGGAAGGACTGCTCACAAGTAAAGGTAGTCACAAAAGCACGCCAAGTGATTAAAGTCTCAATGTAAACCCAAATATTGCACTTGCAATAGAGAAAAATTAGCTTGAGACATAAGAAGCACTGATTATAAAAGACATAAATTTGACTATGATAAAATAAGAGCTTCCTTCATCAAAAGACCATCTCCTCCTCTAAACCCTATTAGCTGACAGAGAATGTCTCTCTCTGACATTACGTTCCCCTTAGAATTAGTGAAGCTTGCCTATTACAAATGGGAAACTGACAGTGGGAGATCAACATTGGTCCTGGGCTTTTGGGGGGTCTCTACCCTGAAGCTCCCCCCTTCTTCACTACTTGAACAAACTGTGGTCAATACAAGATCCTGGTCTCCTAGCTTTTCCCTAGTATACACAGGAGTATGTGGTAAGCTCCAGGGCATGAGCTGACAGTCCAAAATAACTAGGTGCCTACAGGAAACTACCATGAAAGCCAGTCAGCAATGCATGTACATCTAGAAATAATACTGTGATATGTGTCACATTCTAATTCATAACACCTTATAATATATAGTATGTATTATTCTAAAAATGAATTATTAGGATAGACCAAGCCTAATAACTATGGTTAAGAAGATAATAATATTTTCAAGTGAAACTATAAGAAATTGTCAAATTAAAATGCCAGGTATGAGAAAAATAATAGTTAAAACAAAATGTGTAATAGATATGATAAGCAGGAAGAAATCTACTAAAGAATTAACTGATGAGAGTAGGGTCAGAATGAGAAGCTACCCTCGAGGTAAAGAACAGGAAGAAAATCCAAAGTGGGAGAAAATGTAAAGTAAAACCGAGGAGGTAGGAAGGACAAATTGTTTCAAAGAAATAATAACTAAATACATTTCTCATAACCAAAGAAAAAAAATGTTAAGACTCGGATTTAAAGGGCTCAAACTAACACATTATAGAGATCAGGGATCTGCTGATATTCAAAACTGCTCATGCTTTATACTTAAAAGCATCTGGGGGTCACATCTTTCTAATGTTTATCTTATTTATCTCATAGATGTGGCTCCAGTGTCTTCTGGCATTGAATATTAAGTAAAGAAATCTGACATCACACATGCCTATAATCTCAGTACTTGCGAGGCTGAGACAGGAGGATCGCAGATTTGCAGCCAGCCTCAGCAACTAAGTGAGGCCCTCCAAAACCTAGTGAGACCCTGTTTCAAAATAAAATAGGGCTTGGGGTGTAGCTCAGAGGTGGAATTCCCTTGGGTTCCATCTCCAGTATCACAAAAAGAAAAAAAGAAAAGAGAAATCTGAAAGCATTTTAATATTTTTTTTCCCTTGTGAGTGACTTGATTTTTTATTTCTTAGGAGAGGGGGAGTGGCTTACAATCTGGCCACTGGAAAGGTTCTAAAGGGTCTCAAGGACCCCAGGAAAACTGCTGTGGTTAGAATCTCAGCTGTGTCTCATGACTCCCAATCTAGAAACTGTCTAATTCTCTCCAGAAAATAACCAAATGTTTGTGGTTCAGCTGAAAGGGAGATCATCCCATGCTTCACAAAATTAGGGAGAGAATATAAAGATCTGGTTGCTTTGTCATTTGTTTTATCCTTTTTAAGGAAATTGTATTAAGGAACATTTCAAACATACACAAAAGCAGAAGGAACAGTATAACCCCCTATACCCCTCCCCTTCGCTATTTCTCTTCTTTTTTCTCTTATTTTCTTTTCTTTTTTTGCGGTATCAGGGGTTCAGCCTACAGGCATTTTACCTCCAAGCTACATCCCTAGCCCTTTTAAAAATTTTTTTGTTTTGAAACAGGGTCTTACTAGGTTGCTGAGAGTCTCACTATGTTGCTGAGCCTCTCCTTGAACCTACAACCCTCCTGTCTCAGCCTCTCAAGTACTGGGATTACAGACATGCACCACCACATCCAGCTAACAGACCTTCTAGCAGCCCCTGTGTTGAAGTATAACTTGCACCTCCTCTTACAGAGATGCTTGGAGCCTCAGGGGTCCCAGGGTGTCATTCAGCTTTGCTTTTCACATTTCTTTCCTGCTGTTTTAGGGTTCTCTTTTCCTGAACCTGCTAGATCAGTTTCAACTCTCCCACTACTTTTACAACTCCAAAAATTATATTACTTTCCTATTCTTTTTTCCATCTGGGTTTCTGCCTTTTCTTTTATCCCTTGCCTATCATTTCTGTGGGAAGGAATGGAGACCAAAGCTTCATCTTCAAGCACATGTTCATTAACTTCTTCTCATTTACATGTCTGCATTATTCTACTATGTTACATTTTCAAAGATAATATTAACAATTATATTTTGGGTGATTATCATGTAACTTAATTTTTGTGTTAATTTAATATTTCCAACAACTTATATTACATTGTACTACTGTTATCCTATCCCATAGATAAAGAAAATTAACACTTGAAGAGTTAACATGACTCCTACTCTATTAAGAATTTGAGATTTGAACCCAAGACTGACCGTAAGTCCAATTTTCAAACCTCTTTGCATACTACATCCCATTTCTTTTACCTGTGAACTGGGCCTTGGAGTGGTCTAAGGCCCCCAGGTAGCTAACTCCCAGATCACATTGTGCCTAGGCAACTGACTCTTTCAAATTCCACAGCTTTGAATTCAAGACAGTACTTGGATGAATCCAGGCTGGCTGGGGAGCCTATGAATGGTAAATAAGGACTGGGTCCATGCTTTAGATACAACATTGGACCATTCTATGACGTCATATTATATATCAGTAACAAAACCCATGAGGTGTGCTTGTCTTGGGCGTGAGAAGCCCTGATGCACCTGCAGGTGACCCAGCCTGTGGAACTCTTCCAGTCTTGTGGACGCTGGGGAGTCAGGTGAGCCTCGACAGGCTGGAGAACCCGCTCCCTCTGACCTGGTCTCCAGCAGTGTGCTCGGTGAGCAGCTCTTTGGAGGGACCACCATCTCACTTTGGAGAATGGCCATGGCCTCTGTGCCAGGTACTCTAGCTATGGTGACCTCTTTCTGCATCCTTCTAGTAAGGGAAATTTTCAGGTTTATCTGAGTGATGTGTACATGGTCTGTCAGACAAGATGATCTACAAGAAAATTTATCAGAGTGGTCACACTACTCCTGTCTTCTTTTATGACTTCCTTCACATGAGCATTAAATATTTTCAGGGGAAAAAAATCAAGTCTTCATTTAAAAAGAATTATAAAAAGGAAAGAAAGAAAAATCATCCCTGAACTATACATCAATGGGAAAAAAGAAGAAAGATTTTAAAGGTTTCTTAAGATTTAAAATTAACATGACATCAAACAATGTAGAGCCAAATCCCTCAGCAAACTTCAAGAGACCGTCCATTGGCACATGTAGATCTGTATCAGGTAGGAAATTTTTTTTCAATTCAACAAAACATTTATATATATATATATATATATTGCACAACAGTGAAGCATGAGGACATAGAAATTAAATTAAAAATATAGTTTCTAAGAATGTTAAAGAAGAAGAAAGACTTACTGTGGACTGTGTTTGTGCCATATATTCACTCTCCATTTTATTCAGACGTACATTTGTATCCTCAAGCAATTCTTGAATATTTTCAGTGTGTCGCTTTTGAAGTTCAAATTTTTCCTTTTCCATTTCTGCTACAGCACTGTGGAGCTACACAATGAAATTGAGACTCTTTCACTACAATTGAATAAACTAGCTTGCAATTTGGAAAAAAGTATTTTCCAATACTCGTGTGTGTGTGTGTGTGTGTGTGTATACCTGAACAACAGAAAATATAAAACCCACAAGTAAATATTAACTAAAGATATTATATACAGAGTATGATTAAGAAATATCTAATTTGTTTCTTTTCTTTTCTGAATTGAAAATTTTTAGTGGATAAGCAAACATTAAGGGGAATTATCTACCTCAAATTGAAGTAGTAAATAAATCATACAGGTAATACAATGCCTCAGCTAAACATTAATATTAGAATAAAATAAGAATAATATAAACCTTTATACTATTGTTATTGATTAGAAATATTATCTCATTATCTGTATTATTCAGTTTATTTGCATGAAATTTTGCACCACATATATGTGTGCGTTTATGTCTGTTTACTAGGGATTGAGTCCAGTGGCATTCTACCGCTGAGCTACACCATCAGTCCTTTCTTATTTTTTATTTTGAAACAAAGTTGCTGAGGTTCTTGCTAAATTACTGAGGTTGGCCTCAATCCTCCTGTTTTAGCCTTCCAAAGACCAGGATTACAGGGATGCACCATTATGCCTGGCAAATTTTGCACAATATTAATGTAAAAAATGCTTCTCCTCTACCCAAACCCCTAATAAGAAACTTTTAATTACTCCACTATCTATACAAACATAGACACAAAAATCATGTTTATAAATCAAATAGAGAATGAGTAGATTGTCTAGAAAGAAATGCATAGTATATGTATTATATACATAGGTCATTACTGATAAAAATTTTATGTAGATACAAAATGTTCAAGTGGAAAGCTTTAAATTATTTATGTAAGCTAAGGTAAAGAAACAAAGGCAAATACAGGAGGACCAGAAAAGATTCAGTAGCTTCTGAAGAAGGCTGAAAATCTGTGCCCTCAATCTTAAAGGCATTCCTTCATTTACCTTAATGAAAATGGAATTTTAACTCGTATTCCCTAAGTCCACCCCTACTAACCAGGTGAGCAGAGCAGTAGTACAAAGGAGTCTAATGATACATCTGACTCATTCTCCATGAACAGGGGAGAAACACAGACATAGGCAGTGTGAACTCTTATCTGACTAGGAAGGCCCTGAAGAAAAAGGGAAGACTGAAATGGTGAGAACTGGAGGCAGATGCTGGCAGTGATTACGGTGACAGAACTGGTGAGGGCCCAACTACGAGTCTAGTTCCTACCTGAAAAGGAAGAGTGAGGACGGCTCTGTAGTAGCCTTGTGTTCCACAAATTTAACCTATGTAGTTTTGACCACTTGTAAGTGATCGCCCAAATCCTGACAGGTTTAATTCATATTTTTGCTAAACCGTATATTTTAAACTAGTGTCATATCTAGTACTCAACAGTGAATTTATTTGCTGGTTCAAGAACACAGCCAAGCTCATAGCACCTGTATAGCTCACTGCTTCTTCATATACATGTATGAGCCATGCACTATTGGTTTTTTCACATCAAAACCAAGTTTATACTATAAATTCTAGTCTAGATTAAATGTTATCTGAAAAATCGGGAAAGAAATGGCACCAAACCAAAGTAAAACTGCCATTTCCCTACTCATTTTGTTTAAAACCTATTGACTATGACAAAAAAATTAAGAAAAATAATTAAATGAAAGAATTGAGTCAAAAGTATGTTTTCTAAATGAAAACTATTTTATAAACCATAAACTTCTAGAAGGAAATATATCAAAACATGAATTATAGCTATTCCTAGTTATTTAGTCCAGAATTTTATATATTTTTTAATTTGTTTTAATTTTTTTAGATTTTTAAAAAAATTTTTTTAATTGGTGCATTGTAATCATACATCTTTGTTAGGTACAAGCTGAAAAAGGCATACATGCCCACATTTCTCATTTAACCCTTCCCCAATTCCCACCCCACTGTCTCCCCCTCCCTCCTTCTCAAGTTCAGTTTAGTGATTGACCTTGATGTGTCTGTGAAAGTACATCGTGTGCATTAGGGTGTTCCCCCTCTCCCCCATCACCTTCCATTAAGTCAACTTCTTTGCTCATCTAAGGTTTCTCCTTCTTCATCTGGAGTCCCTCTTATGTCCCATTTTCTCCCTAGCTTCCACATATTAGGGAGAGCATTTGATTTTTTACCTTTTGTGACTGACTAATCTCACTTAACATAATGTTTTCCAGTTCCATCCATTTCCCTGCAAATAACATGATTTTGTTCTTTATGGCTGAGTAAAATTCCATTGTGTACATATCCTATAGTTTTGTAATCCAGAATTTTATATTATTTTTATTTTATTTTTTCTTGCATTCCCACATATTCTATAAAATCCATGACTTTTGTAGTTAAATATGTCACTGTGAAGCATAAATGTTCATAATTTCTATTACTATGCTAGGTAGCTTACCTTTTTCTCCCAATCATTATTCAGAGACTCTGTACTTTGTTCACATATCTTTTTTAGCTCTACAATCTGGTTTTCTTTAGTCTCTCTGATAACTTGACAGTCACGTATTAGGGTCTGAACTGTCAAAAATGATGAAAACATAGTTAAACCAATTCTAGAAACCACATTAAGAATCTGATGATATAAAATGTACTATACCAGTTAGTAGCTAATTCAACTTTTCACCAAGTCGTCTCAATTCTTTCTTCTAAAACATCTTATTCTTTGCCCTCTTTCTCCACTTCTACCATCAGAGGCCACCTGGATTGAATTGGTCTTTATTCTCTCCCTAGAAAATTTTAACAGTGTGCTATCCTCAAGTGTCATTCTACCTCCAACAGGTCCTCTGTTGCTTTAAAGAGGCTTTTCAACAATGCAAATCCACTAATGCTATGCCCTAGCTAAAAATCAATCTATAGTTCTCCTTGCCTAAAAGATAAAGGGAAAAGCCTCTAACACGGAAAAGCAGCTCCTTGTGATCCAACTCTTCTCTGGCCATGTCTCTTCCCACTTGCACATTTTAAACCCGCATTATAAAGCACACCAATCTACCTGCAGATTCCTGAGGACATATGACTGTTTTCACTAAAGAAAAAAAAAATTAAACTTCAACTTACTGTCCATAGAGCATAACAGTAATATACAGGCAGGTTCTCAAAAAATGTATACTGAATGAATAAATAAAGAACCCATCGTTTCAATATATTGTTGCTCCTAGATACTTTAAAATCACTTATAAGGTTTATGTTACTCTAAGAGAAATATATCTTTTATAAAACATTTCCCCTTGCCTATCATGTGCAAGGCCATGGGTTCAATCCCCAGCATAGCAATCAATCAATCAATCAATAAAATCAACATTTACCATATAAATCATTTATATTCTTTTTTCCTAAAATTATTTAAACTGTCACTCATTTAAGTGAAAATTTGTTTAATATATTCATGCTATCCAGATTATAAATTCAGCTGCATTTTTACTTCAATGTAACACTTTCATAATTTACTGAACATGTTTTTATTTATTTAAGACAGCAGAATGTTCTGAAACATTTCCCTAGAAACTTTTTACTCTTATATCTCAACTATGCAACACAGAAAAGGAGGGGAAGAATCCAAGTTTACTTAATAGTGATCTTTAGTTCGTACAACATATTTTACTTTATAGTTCCAACATTAAACTAAGATTTGGTTGCAACTCAAAAGACTGAAGAAACATTATTTTAACACTGAAGTATTTTAAAACATTAGGCATATTTGATTTGCCTGGTTTGAATCAAGCTAAAGAATAAAACCTGGAAATAAATTTAAAATATTTTTACAGTCAGTAACGATACTTGGAGAAAAAAATCTGAAGAAATTTCTAAGTACTTTCATCAACATTTAAGGCTAGAAGTTAATGTAAAAATCTCTATTTCATTGGTTAATTTATATGTGTAACTGCCCTTCTAAGTGGTCAAGGGCATTAGCACTCACTCAGACACCTTCAGGTCTGGTGATTGGGGAGAGCGGGTCGGCAGTGCAAATCTCCTTTCCCCTTTGCACTTCACCTTTGCCTACACGTTATCCTTATCACTCCCCAAATCCTAATTCACTTCTAAAATCCTAATTCATTTCTTCTCCAGTTCTGTTCTCACTACTCCTACTGCCATTGCTCAGATATTCTGGGCCCTTAGCACTTTATGTGCAGAATTACAGAATTGCAGAAACCTGACACCTTTGAGTTAGAAGGAAGGGACTTTACATAGTCTTTATTCTTTACTTATTTTATAAGGAATAAACCAAGATCCATCGACTTTCTAGTGTCATATATTCACTTATTGGATATTGAATAACAGAGCTAGAATAAGAGCCTGTTTTCTAGTGAGCAGATCTCTCTCACTACTAGACCTCCTAAAACATGTAGTCTTCTTTGGCTCACCCAGCATCTAGAATATAAAGTTCAAATTTATAAATCTGAAATTCAATGTCAAGCTTCATCTGGCCTCAGGTCAACATCTTACTCTTTCACATCCCTCGTGAGGCATAGGGTCCCCTTCCAGCTAAATACTTTTGCAGCATCCTTCCCACAACTTACTGATCTCAGCATTCCTATCTGAACACGGGGAACTCTTCTCTCAAACTAACTACACCTTACCAAACTTTACAAACTCCAATAAAAGTTCTTTTCCCCCGTGACCACCTCTTGCTTCCAATATTTTGGCCCAGAGTCACAGCACACTTAATACTTGATTAAGTGCTTTCGTTTCCCTCTTAAAGAAAGTGTAAAGGGGGTACGTAACATTTTTCTGTCAATCACAACACTAGTTGTTACTACTATGCAGGCAAGCAAAGCATACACACAGTTTGACCCACTCATATGAAAGCCCATATAAAGCCGGGCGTGGTGGCACACACTTGTAATCCCAGCATTTGGGAGGCTGAGACAGGAGGATCCAGGTTCACAGCCAGCCTCAGCTACCTAGTGAGGCCCTCCACAACTTAGTGAGACCCTGTTTCAAAGTAAAGAATAAAAAATAGGGCTGAGGGTATAGCTCAGAGGTAGAATCCCCAGTACTGCAAAAAAAAAAAAAAAAGAAAGAAAAGAAAGCCCGTATAAATTCATCCAGTGATGGAAGCTCACAAAAAGTCAGGAATTTTACTTTCAAATTTTATAATCTGTAAAATAAAATGAAAACATTATTAAAAGATGTATGTAACATTACAACATCACCTTTCTTTTCAAGCTTTCTGATAGTTTCCTCAGTTTCATTTTGTTTCTTTTTGTATAAAGTCTTCAATTCTTCTATTTCATTATTCTTTCTTTCTAAAATCTGCAAATAAATGCAAAGTGCTTTAGTATATTGTAGTCAGTATAGAACACATGATTTTTAAAATAAGCATAACATTTTTTGCTAGACTCAATCAATCTAAGTGGTTCTCAAAAATCATAAAAACTACCTTATAGTGTATTAAACATTATTAAAAGCACTTGAATAACTGATTATATGAAAAACGTTATTTAGAATTTTCATGTGTCAATTTTTAAGGAGAATATAAATAATAAATTAGGCAATGCCCTAAAATATAATTCAGACATTAAACTGTCATAAAATGGCAAAGAGAAGCCATCAGAAACTTGACATGCTGGGATAGCACAATTCACTACATTGCATTGGAATAGAACATCTTTTGGCTGTGCATACCCCTGAATCCTCCCACAACTGCCTCCACCAGCTTAATTCACAATGACAAGAATTCCCAGATATGAGGGAAGGTGACACATAATGGGCCTCCTTTGTGTCTCTCTCTGCTACTGTGAATCAGAAAAAGGATCTCAAACTGTGCCAAAAATCACATAAGAATCATTGACTTATATTGTATCAGAAGCCTTAAATTTAATCATGGTTTATACTTCAAAACATATCTACATTAAAAAAAAAATACAGAAAACAGGAGAAAATGTTGACCAGGGGAGAAAGGAAAAATCAAAACCAGGTAGGAGTCGGATTATTCACTTTTCTTATGGTTGAGTTGTATTTCCTATAGACTCAAATCAGATTTTAAAAGGTACTCACTAATGTCTAGCCAACTTTTCTTAGTGTTCTTATTACCAGTATTTTACTTTAAATTTCCCTGGTTTAGTGTCACCTCTAAGATTGACAGTTGACCCTAATGTCTAAAAAGAAGCAAAAAGGGGGGAAGAGGAATATATGCAAATAGATGAAACACTCTAAATTTTATTCCTTCCCAATTTGTGACATTTAGAAAATACCATACAAGCAACAGATTGATGATATACTTTCCAAATCTGGCATATGGTCAAGAATTTTATTTATATTTTACCTGGTACTTCAAATTAGTTGTACTGTTTTCTTTTATCATATTGAATTTATTTTAAAAGAGAAATTCCTAAAAAGGATTTAATGATTAAATCTTTTTCATAAAAGAGATCTTTGTACAGACCTTCCAAGACTATTTCAGTCTCTATCATGCTGCTTTATCTACATATATCTTTTATATTCATATATCTATACATCAATATATTCTATCTCATTTTGACATGTTATATTAAAATTAGATTACTAACAACTTTATGATCAAGAGCTATTTTATCTAAACAATTTAAACTAAAATTCTAATATGAGCAAAAAGTAATATTTTCCATTAACATTTGAATGGGGGAAGAGAAAAAAAGAAGTCAACATTGTTTCTCTTTCTAATGTTCAGTCAGTAGTTTCTTGATCCTTTAAAAGATGAGTCAAATATACACCTGACTACATACTAACATATTTTCCACTTTTAAGAAAGCCGGGATATATGATGCCATCATCTCAACTACCCACTTCTTTCTCTGTTACTCAGTTTTGAGAAGCACAATCATAAGCTTAGTCTTGAAACTTTTATTTGAATCATCATGTGTATTTAAAACACATATTATTATCACTAAATTTTTCATCATTACTGAAATATAGTATCAACTTAAATTCCATATAAGACAACCATATGCTGATGATTTTGGTTGAGCCAGTTAGGAAGAAAAATGAATTTTATTTAAAAATAAAGATTGACAGACACCTAGGTTGGTTCCATAATTTGGTTGTTGTGAATTATGTTGCTATAAACATGGATATGCACGCATCGCTATAGTATTCTTACTAATTCTTTTGGAAAGACACCGAGGAGTGTATTGATAAAGAAAATGTGGTGTATACACACAATGGAATTTTGCTCAGTCATAAGAAAAGAACACAATAAAGTCTTTTGCAGGAAAATGAATGGAACTAGAGATATTATGCTAGGTGAGAAAAGCCAGTATCAGAAAGTGAAGGGTAACATGTTTACTCACATACGTGTAATCTAGAGAGAAAATAGGGAACAAAAGATGAAGAGAGTGGCCAATAGAATAGTGAAGGGAACTGATGGAGAGAGGTGGGGGTGGGGCTTGAGGAAGGAAACCATTCAAATAGTGCTATGTCCACATCTAAAGGTATCACTACCAACCTCACTAATGTGCTCAGGAGAGAGGAGGGGAAGCAGGTGGGAAGAGGAGGAAACACACCAAGTGTGTGAGCATGTATGTGTGTATCACTTTGAACCTCACTCGGATGTGTAATTACAATGCACAAATAAAAGTATTTTAAAAATAAAACTAAGGTGGCTGAAGGAACAACAAAAAGACTGAAACACTGGAAGGCATAGAACTCCATGAACTACCAAAAAAAGAAGCTTGCACTGCACTGAAATGCACACAGTCCATACCACAGAGGACTAAGTCCAAGAGAAAACCACAATCATCAGAAAACAAAGAGAATATTATGACGAAACAAACTCTAAGACAGTTGAGGTCTTATTTCAACTTTCATAAAAGGTAATAATAGAAAGAAGAAAGAAACGTGTAAGAAGCCCAGTCTTGAAATAATGGTTGAGGAAGGAGTAAAAAGGCAATATAAATATAAGGTCTGAAACAACCACATGGTTTTCAAATGAACTTTACAGATCAACTGTTGCTGGGGTGACATCTGTGCAAATTCCATGTATAATGTAAATGACAATGAAGTACATAATTAACATAATTAAGTGGACGGGTGGGTGGACAAATAGATCATCACAAGATCGAGAATATTTAAAACATTCAGGACCAGGGAAGGCAATGTGATGTGCACCCTACCTTCTGGACATCGGCATCATGCTTCTGCTGTAGTTTAAGCTTTTCTTCATGAAATTTTGCTTCCATCATTTTTGTTTTCATGTCCAACTTCAAGGAAAATATTTTAAAGGTATTGTTAATTTTTGCTTTGAGAAAAAAATGCACAATTAAATTAAAATAACTCCCTACATAAAAGAAAGTATTATTTTCCACTTTACCTGGTAGCCCTGGTTCTAGCAATCTCACTATATATACTAATATGTTGCCCACATCTTTTGATTACTTCCAAACTAATTAAAAATCCTTAAATCTCACTTGGTAGGCCAAGCTGGCAATAGTCTGAGTGCAGATTCATTAGTTATCCCCTTCTTACCTTCACTCAGAAAACAAGTCATTTTATCATGGTATTCTGCTTTTACATTTAAATCCACATAGTATTTTAGTATTTATTATGTTTCATCTTAATAGGTATCTTCCAATCGTTTTTCCTTTGCTCATATCTACATGGTTATTTTGAATCATTCTTACTCACCTACACACTGAAATATGACAATTTGAGAATGAGTATCCTTAAAAACAGAAAATTACTGATAAATACTGATGAATTACTAATAAATCTCTCTCATCAGGTTTTCAGTTCACTCCTGGAATCACAGACCTCCACTCCCTCCCTCCAGGTGGCGACTTCATCCCCTTTCAGGCACTCCTTATCAGCTCCTGCACTCCCCGAACCACCACCCTGGCCACAGTGTTCGGAGCAGGGCCAACACAAATGTCGTCAATACTCATTGATAATGAGTGCCTCCTAGAACTATGAGAACAATGGAAGAGCAACATAGAATTGATTATCTCAAATGTCGAAGTATCTGGCTACCTGATTCCTTATAATTTTAAAGAATATGTACACTACAGTCTGACAGTTCTCATTTCCAACTCTAATGCTAATCCTACCACATATTAATTGTAACTTGGGCACGTCACACTTTGACACTCTACTTCCTCTCCTGCATATAAGAAAAATTATGCCTACTTCATGGATTATGAAAATGATATTCAATGAAATAACTAAAGTGATCATACTCAGTACAAGAAGAAGCATAAAGCAGGTATGCAGAAATATTAGTCTACAACCTTTAGAAAGATGTGTTTTTAAAATATTAGAAATATATTTTCAACATGAATAAGAGTTCCTATTTCCCCGCATCCTCACTAGCATACACCGTAGGTGGGACTGCAAATTAGTACAGCTGCTATGGAGATCAGTGTGGAGGTTCCTCAGAAGACTGGGAATGGATCCACCATATGGCCCAGCTACACCACTCTTGGGTATCTTTCCAAAGGAATTAAGTCAGAATATTACAGTGATAGAACATATCCATGTTTATAGCAGCACAATTCACAATAGCCAAATTATGGAACCAACCTAAGTGTCCATCAACAGATGAGTGGATTATGAAAGTGTAGTATATACATACAATGGAATTTTACTCAGCCATAAAGAAGAACAAACTTATTTCATTTGCAAGAAAATGGATGGAACAAATCTCAGAAAGTGAAGGCTCATATGTGGAAGCGAGAGAGAAATTGGGAAACAAAAAGGAGATTTCATATAAAGGAGGAGAGATACCAGTAAACTCATGGAAGAGGTTTGGGGGAGAGATGTAGGGAGGGAAAAAAAGGAGAGCCAATGAAGGACAGCTCGAATAGTGCTCTGTGCGTATATGAAGTTATCAATACCAATCCCAGCAATATATGGGAAGGGAGAGCAGAGTGGGATGTGCAGGGAAACCGCCGAGTGCTATGTACCTGTATACTCCCATCACTCTGACCCTCATCATGATGCATAATCACAATGCACCAATAAAAGTATATATATATATTTTTTTTTCAGATTCATTTCATTTTTATTAGGAACAAACACAATCTCAAATCAGTACATCTGGTTTCAGAGTTGATATTAGTAGAAATTATTCCAAAATTCTGCTTAGGTCACAAATAACTAATAGCCCACATAAAAAGGAGATAACCCCATCCAGGCAAGGAAAAGGCATCCCGTGTATGTTTCCATGGTAATGAGTATGCATTTTCAAACTTCGCCTGACTAGATCCACACCACTGCTCCAGTGGACGCATTCAGTCTCTTGAGAGAACCACGTAGACTCAAGATGGCCTCCAGGACACATGCTGTGTCAAGTTCCTGGTGGACACTGCTACTATAAGAGTCAGCAGGAGGTGAGAATTACTCTGCTGAGGATCCATAAAAGTATATTTTTAAAAAATGTATTTTTAAAATATTTTCTTGAAAATTTTGAAAAACATTTTGTATTTTCAATTACTGTTTCAAATACAAAATAAATAATGAACATACACCAAGATTAACAAGCATATCAAATGAAGTTTTAAAATTTTGTAAATAAAAGTTACATAACACAGAATCATGGCTTTTAATCATTATGAGTGATGGAGACAGTTATATATTCACTATGCAAAACAAAGAAATGCTGAATGTTTTTCTTCTCTTGCCTCTAAATCACATGACACTTCCTCTTTATCTCTGCAGAAAGGGATGGATGATCTAAATGAATGGGAAGATCCTTAACAGAAGCTTTTTTGAGGTCTAGTAACAAGAAGTTACACCCAAAGAGCCTCATAACAAAGATGGTCAGGTATGGAGGGTATAATTCTTTTCACAATCTTCCCATAATACTTTTAGAGAACTTGCCATACCCTCTGAGGCCTGGCCCTAAAAACCACATAACTGTCTACCCCCACCACTTCTCACCTGTCCCACCTTATCTTTACTGACAAGTCAGGAGGAAATACCTAGCACATGCTTTAGCAACCCATTAGCTAGTAAATAATCATTTAGATTATTTCTCTCAAGAATCTGAACTAAGACAGAAAGGTAGCTACTTTGGGGGGGGGGAGGTGACCCAAGTTCTAGAACAGCAACCAAGAGAAAGCAGATTAATCCAGCCTACAAAAGAAAAGAAAGCAAAGCAAATGAACAGCAAAGAATAGAAACAACATGACATTTAAAATATGAAGTAAGTGGTCTCAGGTCCAGTGGTCTTGGTGACACGAGGCTGACTTGAATCCACAAGGGCCTCTGGGTCCCTTCCATCTATGGTAACCTGACGCAGCTCCGTTCTTTGGTAACACTCACGTGGCTCTGGCCCACCCCTCCTGAAAGTCCCCTACAAAGGAAGAGTCCTGCACTCCTAAAGTGTCACTCTCTCCCTTTTGAGGTGGCCCACATCCTCCCTTCAATGTGCATTTCCTACTTTCCTAAATAAACTTCTATGTTTCTGAAAAAAAAAAGAAAAGAAAAATCACAACAGCAACACAAGAAACTCCCACATACCCTTCACCCAGAACTCATCAGTTGTTCAGTTTGCCCCATGTGCTTCATTACTTTACATCTATAGCTACA
This sequence comes from Graphiurus murinus, assembly GCA_004027655.1. Taxonomy (NCBI): domain Eukaryota; kingdom Metazoa; phylum Chordata; class Mammalia; order Rodentia; family Gliridae; genus Graphiurus; species Graphiurus murinus. The sequence goes on from PVLC010008944.1 coordinate 55,241, forward strand.
CAGAGGTATGTATGGGGGGAGGGAAAAAGGGGGAGACAGAGTCTATAGAGTCTAACCTATTATTTTCTAAATCATTAATAAATTAGTAACAGCATGACTCTTGATCCCTAAAACCTTCAGTGTGTGTTTCCTTAGAACAAGAACACTGTCTTTCATAACCATAGCAAAATTATCAAAATCAGGAAATGTAATATTAACCAATGAGAAGTTTATAGTCAAGCATAAACTATCACAACAATGTCATCCGTAGCTACTTTTTCCCAGTCCAGCATCACGCATTGCCCTTAGTCATATCGACTCTCTCTCTCTTACTCGGGAACAACCTTTCTTTGTGTTTCTTGACCTGACATTTTTTAAGAGTACAGCAAGTTATTAAGTGTCTGTCACTTTGGGTTTATCTGATGTTTCTTCATGATTAGATTTACTATTAGATTTTGACAAGAATGACACTAAAGTGATTTTTTTGTTACATACTAAGAGGAAGTTAGTTTGTTCTAATATTTTCAATGAAAGGCTTAGTAACCTGGTTAAAATAGTAAACACCATGTTATTATAAATATAACATTAAAAAGAAATGTTCTCTACTGTGATCCTTTAAAAGAAAAAAGAAGAGTCTCTCTTTTCTCTTCATCTGACCTTGATGCCACAGAACGGCTCTGTATTTCTGTCCTGTACTCTAGGGAATGATACATGAGAACTTATCGGGAGTAAAATACAGAAATAATCTTACTAATACTTTATGGAAGACAATACAAGAATACAAAGTTTAGATATAGATTTAAATATAAATACAGATATGTATAGATGTGTGAATCTATATACCTTATGTATATGTAAAAGACAGTAAACAACATTGCTTATTTTATTTCAACACAGAAGACTAAAATTAAAAGAATAAATATAACACTTCTAATTTGTTTACTCC
>PVLC010008945.1:0-32197 GCA_004027655.1 Graphiurus murinus
GGGTCTCCAGATGAAAAGGAGAGATCCTCGATAAGCAAAGAAGTTGATTTAATTGTAGTGGACGTATGGGGCAGAGGGACGCCCTAAAGCACATGATGTACTTACACAATCATATCAAGGTCACTCACTGATGTGAACCTGAGGGGGAGGGAGGGGGAGGGAATGGGGTGGGAATTGGGGAAGGGGTCAAATGAGAAGTATGTGCAAATATGTTGTTAACAACTTGTACTTAACAAAGATATATGCTATGTTGCACGAATTACTACAATAAAAAATTTTAAAAAAAAATAGGGCTGGGGGTATAGCTCTAAGCTAGAACGCCCCAGAGTTCAATCCCCAATACCACAAAAACAAAAAAAAACATAGAAGTGTTTATTGCAGATGGGTTTCATGACTTCAGTTTATACTTCTAAGCGGATCATTGGAAGGTAAGGAAGAACACTCCGACATGATATTAAAGGAGGCGAAGAAATTGATCCTAAAACAATGTTCAAACAACTCATGCAAGCGTCCTCCTCACTGTTTCCACAGAAGCCCACCGGAGACATCTAATGCCCCTCTTTGCCCCGTGGGCGCCATACCTTGGTAGAGCAGGTTGGATGGAGGGTGATTAGAGCCAGCCGCTTTGGAGGGCACTTCTGCTTCATAGCCTGCCGGCAAGTTGTCCAAAATGGCACTGGAGTATCGGTTGGAGCCTAGCCACAGGTACACGTCAACTTTTGCTTGCACCGACCAGCCGGCTGGCCTTTTCCCAGGAAGCTGGGGCAGGGGTACAGGAAGAGGGCTTTGTTAGCAAGAGACAAGTGTGGGCCTCACTCTGAGGAAAGAGCCGTCCTGGAGGCTCACAAGGACGTGTGTTCAGAGAGCCCGTATTGAAGGCTTTGCTTCTATCAAAAGGAGAGAAGCGGCCCCAGTTGCTGCGACGCACAACTCTAGAGGACCCAGGTTTTGAGGGGCCCGAGGCTTAAACATGCACTGTACTAGGCACTCCAAGCCCTGGGTCACTTAAACCTAATAAGTAGATATTTTATGGGTCATGTGTCAAAGACGAGGAAACTTAAGCTCAGAGACATTAAGTACACAAGCTGTCTACGGTCTCTCCATTTTTAAGTGACAGAGCCGAGACTCAAACTCAGAAGAGATAATTCCAATTCTAGACTCTTGACTGTGAACCCCATAGCCTACTTCTTCATCACACTGAGCGGGAGTCTCCTTCTGGAACTTCCACCTCCTGGAGCTCTGACCTGATCTCTTACCTCTCTGCTTTATTCAGAGCTCCGTACTTCTTCCCTACATCAGACCTGTGTGCTTGAAGGAACCTACCTGCAGGGCCATGCCCTTTCTGCCTGCTTACACACCTGGACTTCTTCACCCCTTCCTTGTGCAATGTGTTTCAAATTCCCTGACTACCCTGCTTCCTCTCCTTGGAATATGCTCAGGTGTGTGTGTGTGTGTGTGTGTGTGTGTGTGTGTGTGTGTGTGTGTCTGTGTCTGTGTTTGATTGTGCTTATGCTTGTATCAGTGTGCAGTGTGAGGGTATACCTGGAGTATGTGCATGTACAAATGAATGTGTGTGTGTGTGTTTGTATGTGTGGGGTGTGTGTACTATGTACTCCCAGGATCTGAAGTAAAAAATTCAAGGCAGTGTGTCTCCTTTATTTCTCAGTCACCTGCTCCCATCTACAGAGTCCTTGGCCCTAGACTTGGCTGTGTTTAGGATCGCTAGCAAAGCCATGGTTCTGAGAGCGGCGGATGGCCCTTAAGACATGGCTACCATTCCCGATTTTGTTGGCGCTTCTAAATGTCTCTTTGTGGCACTTTTTTAGAATTTCCTAACAGAAACTTCTCCTTTTTTTCAACACCATTTTTCTTCCACGAGTGATCAAAAATCCCATTATGACAAGACAGAACTTGCCGTGACAATTTCCAAGGCCCCCATGGAGGGCATCTGATTCTAAAATTGAGTGTGACTGTTTGCCTTTTTATCTTGCTCTGTGGGTTCCCTAAGCGGATTTGAAGCAACTCAGTTTCGTGACTTGTGCAAGAGCTGCTGAGCCTTTGCAGAAGGAGGGGCGGGAGATCATTGCAGCAACTAACACACAGCTTGGCCCTCTGACCTGACCTGTATTCATTCACTTGAAGGGAAAAAGAGAAATGCTACAGGAGTAGAGAAGGAGAAGAGGGCATCTCTATTCTTTCTAAATATTCAAATGAAGCTGAGTGTGGTCGTGCATGCATGTAATCCCAGTATTTGGGAGGCTGAGAAAGGAGGCTCGTAGGATTATGGCCAGCCTCAGCAACTTGGTGAGGCCCTCTGCAACTTTGTGAGACACTGTTTAAAATTAAAATGAAACAAAAACAATAAAATATGGGGCTAAGAATGTAGCTCAAAGGTAGAATGCCCCTGGGTTCAATTCCTGTACCCTTTTCCCCCCAAAAGAAAAGATTCAAATGAGTATCCCCCCTACTCATGATTTTGGTGGTTTTAGTAGTTTGGTGATTTCTGTAGTTTCATTTACCCATAGCCCTAAAATATTAAAGGCATAATTTCAGAAGGAAGCAATCATAAGTTTTATTATAGTATATTATTATAATTTCCTATTTTATTATTAAGTATTGTTGTTAATCTCTGTATCTAATTTATAAATCATGGGTATGTGTGCATAGATCAAAACATAGTATATATACAGACACTCACTAAGGGTCTTGGAAAGTGTCCCCCATGGATCAGGGAACACTACAGTATTTACCTGAGCTTTAATCAGTATCTTGGAGTTGGACCAACTGACAGGGCATCCCAGAAAGAGGAAAAGGCATGAACAAAGATCTGGGTAATAGGATCTCCTACTTAGTGGGTCCTTATTCTGTGTCAGGAATGGCACTGAGAGCTTTCAGAGAAGGACTTACAGCAACAAGCACAAGAGCTGGTCAGAGAAGGACAAGCCAGGCGAGAGGATCCGCTCAGTAAATAGAAGAGTCAGGCTTTTATTCTTTAGGGAGGAGGATGCCATTGTTTATTCAGCTCAGAAAAAAAAGAAATGAGCCCAAATAAGGCCATCCATTGTTGATAAAGGAAACCACTCTACAACTTGTAATTTTTAAAATTATAGGAAGAGAAATAATCCCCAATCTGTTATTTCTCTGGTGATCATAGCTGAAATGGATTGAGCACTTTTTCAATAGAATAAATGTGTCTGGAAAGGGCTGGGGTGTAGCTCAACGGTAGAGCACTTGTCCCGCAGGCTGGAGGTCCCGGGTTCCATCCCCACAATCAGGGAGCGGGAAGGGGAGGAGGAGGGAGAGAGGGAGAGAGAGGGGGAGGGACAAATGGACAGACAGATGGAGAGAGAGAGGACCTAAGCTTATTTCATTGTAATAAAAGCAATCCCTCTGCCATTTGTGGACATCAATGGGACATCAGTTCATAAAGGCAGGAATTTTTGTCTGTTGCTTCACAGTGATGTCCCTAATGTCTACCAGAGCATCCTGGAAGCATACAGTGAGTATTTGTTGACTGAATAGCCCTCTATCTACCTTTTCAATGATGGTGGGATTGAATATGTGTTGAGCACCTGAACTATTCTAGGCCTTGACCTAATGTCTGTCCCTCCACACGGAATGTCCTGTTACCTGCACACTGCTAACAAGTCATGGTTTATTCACTGGGCCTCAAAATGACTCTATAAAGTAGATACTTTCATTAAGTATACTTTAGAGATAAAGAAATGGAAGTTCAGGGAAGTGAAGACAATGTCCAAGGTCACAGATCCAACACTGAATCTCAGCTCTCCATGGCTCTAGAGCCTGGGTTTTCATCCACTGCTCACAGATTGCTGTGTGTTAGCATACACGAATTGCCTGGGCATTGAGTTCAAATGTAACTTCTAACTCTGCCAGGCTGAGAGTAGACATTTCTTCCTGTTGAGGCTGATCTACTGACCTCAATTTTACACATGTGAGCAGTAAGGCTCTTAACAAACTATGATACATTTGCCCCAAGCAGATCTGATACTCTGCTTTTTAAAGCAAAACAAGAACAACAGAAAACATAATTTCTTCCTACAGCTAAGATAAAAATAATAGTGTATGGGAACTCACAATTAGAACCCAAATCTCAGTTAACCTCTTGGGAAAGTGTCCCTCAAGGACAACTTCTGCACTCCTAGTGTTTGCAGCTTGTACATTAAAAAAGAAAACACACACACACACACACATATAATTGCTGGCAAGACCATACAAAGTCTCTCACTTAAGCATCCAAGTTGGATCCACTCAGCATTAGCACTTCCTCAGGTGCTTGCAGAAATGGCATCCCAGTTTTAATTTCTGGTTTGGTGTGTGTCTGCCTGTTTTCCTTCTCTGCCTCATTCCCCTTCCTTTCTTACTTGGTCCTGAAGCCTGATCAACCACCATAAGACCTTTCCCTTTGAGAATAGCATGGAAACACACCAAAGAAAAGGAGTGAAAAGGTGCACAAAAAAAATTCTGATCATATATATATATATATATATATATATATATATATGTATATATGTATATATATACATATATATATAAAAATTTTTTCTGTCTGTCTCATGCATATATATATTTCATGAGATAGAATGCTAGAGTCATAGTCTCCCTCATGCCTCACCCACCTCCCACCAGGGTCCTGGTATGTTCCAGCCTGCTCAAAAGGAAGAGGAAGTCTTGGCAAGTCAGAGAAAGGAGAGAGTGGTCACAATTTTCACAAACTGTGTTGGAGTTGGCCAATCAATATTAATGAGAGAGCTGGGCGTAGTGGCGCACACTTGTAATCCCAGCATTCGGGAGGCTGAGACTGGAGGATCCGGGTTCGCGGCCAGCCTCAGCTACCTAGTGAGGCACTCCACAACTTAGTGAGACCCTGTTTCAAAATAAAAGAATAAAAAATAGGGCTGGGGGTGTAGCTCAGAGGTAGAATGCCCCTGGGTTCAATCCCCAGTACCGCAAAAAAAAAAAAAAAATATATATATATATATATGTTAATGAGAGAAAGGCTTCTTAGCCTCCAGAGGTTTCACTCTGAGGTGGGACCCAGAGGATGGCTTTTTAGCCCCCACTTCTTTTTGCATCCTGAGGAAATCTGGATCGGAAGCTGGAAGCCAGAGAGGAAGAAAAGGACTCAGAGGCGTGGAGCACAAGATAGGATGGGGATGGAAGCAGAGTGAGAAAGGAGTGGGCCCAGCACCCAGAGGGGACTCGGGAGGGAAGAAGAGGAAGGCTGAGTGCCACTCCCTGGGCTCTGAGCACATCCGTCTCTTTCCATAGACAGTGCTTCGTTTTGGTAATGATTTTCCTTTTCCTCATTTCCAACCATGAGAGGCACCGTAGAGATGATAATGAAAAGGGAAAACTGATTTTTTTTTTAGATAAAGGATTGGACTGAGTTCTACAAATTCTGGTCCATCCTTTTTAATAGCATCATGAATGTATTTACATTAGAGAAAAGGAAAGACCATGGAACCCTGACTGCAGTTACAACAAAACCAATACTTAGTTGTGTGGCTACAAATGACATACCTTTGGTCCGTCTACATTATTAGTCCCCAAACTGGGCCCCTGTTATGGTTAGATACAGAATTTCCCCCTCAAGAGCTCATGGATTAATGTTGAAAGTTGATATAATTGAGTCATGAGGGTTGTAATCTCATCAGTGGATAAATCCATGGTAATGGATTTTCTGGGTGGTAATTTAGGCTGTGTGGTATGGCTGGAGAAGGTGGATCCCTGGGGCTGTGGCCTTAGAAATTATGTATGGCTTCTCCTCCCCTTGCTCTTACTCTCTGGCTTCTGGCATCTACTTTACGAGAACAAAGCCTTGTGTGCATGCGTTCTCTCTCTTTGCTTCCCGCCACCATGCTCTGAGCTCTGCAAACCTGGCCTGATATGAACTGAGCCTCTAAAATATCCAAAAACTGTGAGCAAATAAATCTTCCTTCTTCAAAGTTGTGTGGTTAGGTTTTTTAGATCACCACAGTGAAAATGTTGACCAGAACCTCAAGGAACAGAAGTTTCCTAAAAGTTGTAAATAGCTATTCCGGGGGAGTAAGCTTGGCAATCATGGATGTTTCCTGACTGCAGGACTTCTTGCAACCTCCTGCCAGTGGATAGGCACTGTGGAACTCCAGGAGTTGCTAACATTGAACGGCAACTGCCTACAGGTATTTGAATGTGGAATATTTATGGAACCGCTCAAAGGAAAGCTGTGCAATAGAATCAAGCTGGGGAACCTCTGGGTTAGAGATTTCAGAGATTTACATGCTGTGCATTTTTCCTACTTCCTAATTCCTCATTAAGAAACCCGACCAAATGGAGGGTGTGGGAAGACTGTGCCTCCCTGGTACAGCCCTTGCTGTTTTCAGACTTACCAATCCAGCAAGATGGAAGGGGCACAGAGGGAGGCAGTGGGCGGGAGAGAGTTAAAATCAGGGGCAGCAATCAAAACAGCAATGGAAATGGTTTTGCAGAATCATCTTATCAAGATGCTTCATCACACAAATATAATTGAATTCAATAAGACTGGCCCACAGCAATCCTAGTGGCAAAAGGAAACCCAGATAGAGAAAGAAGCCAAGGCTTATGGACTTATTGATAAAGATGACACGCACATGATGACCGCCACTGGGCAAAAGCTCTCTGTTCCCGGTTAAGTCACTCTTATGGCATCACTTGACAGCTGTTCTTTGCTCTAATTTTAAATAGTGCCAGGATACATCAAAATATTTAGAAGAGAGTAACTTCATACTGTTTTCTAGTATTTTTAGCACAGGGCCTTTTGAAATGACTTGCTATTTTTAAGACAAATGTTTCTTGCCTCCTTAGCATCCTAGCATTCCCGGAATGGATAAAGTTAAAGAAAATCCCTGATATTTGTGGTGAATGACTAGGGTGCAAAATTTTTTTTTTCTTTTTCAGTTGCAGTTTTAAATGATTTTAGGTACATGGCAAGAAATCTCATGCAGAGCCATGAACCACCAACTGGCTCTGAAGGGGATGCAATGACAGCAATATTCACCAGAATGCTGGATATCCAGCTGTTTGAGCATTTACTAAGTGATTACTGAGGTTGAGTGCAATTATGTATTCATTCCTTGCTATGCTTAATTCATTTAAACTATCCTACAAGTAGATGGAGAATGGGATGAACATTCTTTAAAGAGATGAAGAATGCTAAGCAACTTGTCCAAGATTATACAGCCACTAAATAATGGCCCTGGAATTCTATTATGGACTGGATTATGTTCCCCCCAAAATCCTTTGTTGACATCCTAATCCCCAGTGTTCAAAATGTTACCTTATTTGGAAACAGGGTCATTGCAGAATTAATTAGTTCAGTTAAAATGACATTATACTTGAGTAAGGTGGACCCTAAATTCAGTATGACAGATGTCCTTTTAAAAAGAAAGTCACGGTCGGGCGTGGTGGTGCACGCTTGTAATCTCAGCATTCGGGAGGCTGAGACCAGAGGATCCAGTTTCGTGGCCAGCCTCAGCTACCTAGTGAGGCACTCCACAACTTAGTGAGACCCTGTTTCAAAATAAAGAATAAAAAATAGGGCTGGGGGTATAGCTCGGAGGTAGAATGTCCCTGAGTTCAGTCCCCAGTACCGCAAAAAAAAAAAAAAAAGTCACATAAAGAGACTGGTATACACACACACCGAATGTCACATATATATTGGTGCAATGCTGACACAAGCCAAGGAATCAACCAGAAACTAAGAGGGAGGTCCAGAACATTTTTCTCCCTAACACCTTCAAAGGGAGCATGATCCTATCAATATCAACATCTTGATTTGGGATTTCTGGTCTTAGGAATTTGTGGGAGATAAAAAAATTGTACATGGGACCTTCCATCCGTAGCATCTAACAATCACAGGTACAGCAGGCTCTCAGAGCTGGATAGCACTTAGAGATTACTCTAGCTATCCACGGCCATGTTTATATCAATAGTTTCCCAGCATCTGTGGACACCTGGAGGAGTGAGGGGCATTTTATGGACTTCCATGTAGGGAACTGCTTCCTTGTAATGTCTACTGCGAGGCCTGGTTTGTACCCTTTGGAGTCTCAATCTTTCTTTCTACTTTCTTCTCTTCTCTTTTCTCTTTTCCTTCTATCCCCTCATTCTTACTCATAATCAAAGAGGTAAAAATTAAAGTGATCTTGAAGGACAGCCACTAGGCTTTAAAAGACATCTATATGCATCTGGTGACATAATAATTGGAAAAGATCCAGTGTCACAGTGGCCTGCTGAGTCGCAAATTGAGTCCTGAGAGACAAGGTATTCTGGTTGTCCTCATACCTCTCAAAGCACAGGGGAAGAGTCAGAGACAGGGACTCGCACTAGAAATTCTGAGCCAGCCGGGAGTGAAAAAAGAAATTTTCCTTCTTTCAAGCCCAAAATAGCGCAGACTTACTTTGAGGAAATGCGTGTGGATCTTCCCGCAGAGCTTGCCCATCTGCTCCCCGACGGGGGAGTAGAGCAGGTCTTTGGAGGCGACGCGGGCGTAGGCCACTCTCTTGCCGTTGCTGAGCATCCAGATGAAGACGTCAGGGATGGTGTGCTGGGGCTGTGTGGCACAGGGAACGAGATGCCAGAGGTCTGTGTTTAGCAAATGTGCTTCCAGAGTTCTCCTATCCCGAAAGAGGCCCTCTTTCACAGAACAAATTCTGTGATGTAAACCTCTTTTTTTTTTTCTTTGCAGTACTGGGGATTGAACTCAGGGGCATTCTACTTCCAAGCTACATGCCCAATCCTATTTTATATTCTTTTTTTTTGAAACAGGGTCTCACTAAGTTGCGGAGGGCCTCACTAAGTAGCTGAAGCTGGCCTTGAACCTGCGATCCTCCTGTCTCAGCCTCCCAAGTACTGGGAGTACAAGTGTGTACCACCATGCCCGGCTATGATGCAAACCTCTTTAACATCTATGCAATCAAACAAATTAATTGCAGCTTCCTTGAGAAGAGAAAGCCTTGGGTCATGAATTAGAAGTACAGGAGTACGTGCAAATTCCATATGCCAAACTTCATCATCCTTTGAGGATATGCAAATTAGACCACAATTTAGAAGGGTGTCATTAGCACCCTACTTTACTCCATCTGTAGGACAAACATTTTTCTACCACTTCCCCTGGATTTTTTCCCCCAATGCAATAATAATGATTTAGCTTCAAAGTATCCGACCTCTTCAAAGGCAGGTAGGATTTCCAGAATATTCAAATGAAAAGGTAAAAACAAAAATCCAAGAATGTCTTTCCACTTGTCCTTAAGAAAAGGAAAGCAAATCTACAAGGTACTTCATACCTAAAAAAAAACCACCAAGTATTCTAGTTCCATTTTTGGTGGTTATTCAGGAGAAACTCAACTAAATTGCAAAGAAAATTAGACTTTAAAGTTGAGCTAATCAAGACCAGGAGAACAGACTTTCATACCAAGTGGCTCATTATGTTAGGAGTGTTTGAAATGCACATTTCTGAAGCAGCACAATTATCAAAACAAAAAGGAGCTGTACTGTTATAATGGAGGCTTGACTCCCAGGCTAGAAGCAGATGTTCTAAGGTTTTGCTTGACCTTGACAGTCAGGTATAATTGGTACCCAAAAAGGCATTCCTCTCTTCTCTCTGGTACAGGAACTGAGACAAGATGGTTTTGTGAGCCCAAAGTCTGTCAGTCACAGACCTGAATTCTCAATGCCTGATTTCAACCTTGGGGTTCTTATTAAAATTCCCACATGCACTGACTACCTGTCCCACTGATTTGAGATGAGGATTGAAATTTTCAAGAATAAACAGAAGCGATACATCTTTTTCTGAAACTTCTCCCCGCAAGCCCCACTTAAGAAGTTTCTACACATTTGCAGGTTTCAAGAAAGAGTTTCAGTATCTGACAGCAGCAAATATGAGGGCCTTTTCCAGGTCATTCCAGAAGTCTCCAGAAGACATTGTTTACAATTAACTTTAAAATAAGATGCTGTTTGACCTTTACCGAACAGGAGTTTAAATCCTCTTAGAGCTGAAAGCTGATCAAAGTTCCCACCATCTGACTTTTCTTGAGTCTGTTAGGAAACATGCTTTTTGTTTTCTGAATACTCAGGCTTTGAAAAAAAAAAATCAATAAAGCCATGCATGTTTGACTTAATTTAAAAATCTCTTATCTCTAAATGAATAGTGCCAGCTCAGGTCAGTTCAGCTGGGCTTGGAAAAAACACTGATCCATTTTTTATCCTAATTTAACTTCCAACCTTCACTAGGAAGGCATTTGGTCTAATCTTCTGTATGAAATCTGCTTTTAGAATTGATTACCTCATCAACCAGAAAGCGGATTTTTTCCACAAAGTTCTGGGCTTCACGGATCATTTCATCAAGAGATAGCTTTGTCTTCTGCTGCTGAATAATCCCGTTGGCCTCCTTGGCCATTGCCTCCTGGAACAAGACATGAATCAGTGTGGGTCCTTCTAGAAATCTGGGCAACAAACATTGTCCTGTTGCTGGGGAGCCCTGAATGTGCTGGTAAGCTCTGCAGCGAGTCCCTCCATGAGGGCTGTTTTGGGGTCTATTACTGTACATGCTGCCCTTTTAATAGAAATTGCATGGGAACATGGAGACAGCGAATCCCATCTCTCCTTCCTAAGACAGACGAGAAGCCAAGATCCTCAAAGGACAGGGCTTGTCAAAGTCACATGGCTTTGTGAGCCAGGACCTGAATCTAGGCTTTCTGATACTTAAACTACAATAATGGCAGCTAAGAGACTTATATTCTCACTAACAAGTCAATTCTTCATTACTCCTCTTAGCAACCCTAGGGGATGGGTACAATTATTCCCATTTTAAGACTGAGAAAGCAGAGTCATGTGGCTCCTGAGAGGCAGAGCTGGAGTTGGTCCCCAGCGTGGTCCAGAGAGCATGTCCTTCACCATTGCCCTTGCTTTCTTGTCCTAGAGGTCAGGCGATACTCGCAGCCCCAGGAGGCATCCTGGAGAAACAGTACCTGGGCACTCCTGCAAGAGGCAGGGACATCTGAGAGTATTTTTACTTTGATTCATTCATTAAGCCCACATTTAGGTGCTTAAGGAAAACCTCTCCTGACATTGCCTCTTCATCACTATGCCCTGGCCACGCTGGTCCTCAGGAGGTCCAAGACAAGCCAAGCTTGGTCCAAGCCAAGGCTGGGACGCTCGGTGCTTCCTCTTGCCCAGATGTTCTTTAGACTCCACATGGCTTCAACTTTAAGGGTCCCCATGTATCAACTTCCCCACATTTCCCTGATCACTGTGTCTTAACACTTCCATCATAATCAGAACCTGAAATTATCTTTTATGCTTTTGTTGTTTGCGTGTCTATCTTCTATCTTCTCCACTAAAATGAAACCTTCGCTTGGACAGGGACCTCTTCCATCTCATCTTTCTCTTGTGTTGTCAGTGTCTGACGGAGACACTGTCACACAGCAGTGACGCATAGCACATTTCTGGCACAGCAGGTGTTAAATAAATGTTTATGGGATGAATAAACCAGTCAATCTATATATTCCTCAAGGAAAAACGCCATGGACTTTCAACTTGGAGCTCCTGACACCCTGCACCGTGCCTGGCACACAGGAAGCCTTATGTTAATGTTGATGGCAAGCACCAAATGCCTGCTCTTGACCAGCCACTGTGCTAAGAGTCAAGGCCCGGGACAAAGTCAGGGCTTACCATTCCTTTCCTTGAGACTCGGACAGTTTGGTGAGATGAAAGCAATACAGCAGTGATGCAAAGCACATTTTAAATGTGCAAAGCATTGTCAGAACAGAGGGGCAAAGCCAGCGTTCGTGGAGGATATGACACTTGAGCTGAATCTTAAAAAGTAAATAGAATTCACCAGGTATCTAAGAAGATGAAGACAGCTCAGACAGAGGGAGCAATCACTTGTGGAGACACATAATCAGTGAGAGTCTAAAAGTGTCAGAGCACAGATATGGGGGGGGCAGTAATGATGAATACAACTAGGATACTAAATGGTGAACGGCTCCGCATATCATACAAGAGGAATTTGGACTTTATCCTCTGAATGATTAAGAGACTTCAGTGTTGTTGTTTTTTAATACAGAGGTCTAATGGATTTTGTTTTAGAAAAATCTTTTTGGTTGTGGCCTGAAGATGGATGCGATAAGCCTCAGCTAGGGAACTCAGCATAAACTGGCTCTGGAGATGCAGAAGTGGAGTACGTTCCAGAGTCCTTAAGGGGCAGAATCAGCAGGACCTGGGGTCAAACTGCTGTTTAAAGTGAGAGATAAGCAGTCAACATTGACACTGGGCTTCTGGTTGGAGCAACAGTGACTGTAGCTGGCAGTGCCAAAATGGAACAAGTTTAGATAAGGCGTTGGGTTCAGTAGGATACATTGAGTTTGAGCTGATATGAGCTAAGCATGCAAGATTGCCATTAGGAAATTGCAGATGCCAATCTAGAGTTGAGGAGGAGATCAGGGTCACAGTAAAGAGGTTGAAAGCGCAGGTTTGCTCAGGCCAGGGACTGGACAATCAGAAGACAGAGCTCTGCAGGGAACATGCAGGGGAGGGATGGTGCCGAGATGGGGCCTTCGCCAGAGAAGCCAAGGATGAACTAGGGTAGGAAGGTCTGGTGGGAATCCAGCCTCCCTTAGATGTTGTGGAATATAGCAAAGAAGTATTCCAGAAAGAAGGTTGAGTAAGAAATTAGGACACTTGGGTTTTAGTCTCTTCAATTAGCTAACTGTGACCTTTCAGAATCATTTACTATATCTGACTTCCACTCATGTCTTTAAAATGTCCCTGAGAAGTCAAATGTTGAGTGATTTTTCTTTAAAGAATTATCTTAACCTTGTACAAAATGTCCCTTGGTGCCATGCTGGAGCTGCAGTTTGGGGGGGAGAGAATGCCGGGTTGGCTTGGCCTGGCGTGTCTCAGTGTCCCTCATCCAGCAGGGGCTGACCAGCACTAAGGTACCTGGGAACATCTAAAGCACCTGCAGGTCCCCAGGACACATGGGATGGCCCTGTGCCCAGGAAGTGCCAGTGAATTTTAACACAATCTTAATGGAAGGAAAGAACTCAAGGAGTGAGAATAGGTATTTCATTTGGCTTCTTGGTTTGTGGAGCAGACAGCCAAGCGAAAGAGTCTGCATACAGCCTTTAACAAAACACAGTGTCAAGAGGAAGAACAATGGGCCTCCAACAGATTGGCAACCTGCAAAATGTATTTCCAACTCAATGTGCATCCCCTTCTTGCATGTCCTCACATCACACAAATGCATGACCCTTAAACCTTATCCTTATCTGGCCTCCGACCCATGCTTCATCCGTGAGGTTTATTTTTGAAGCACACGTTTTTAACTCTGTTATAAATATAAATAGGTTTTCACATACCAGCTCCTGCCAACAGAGTGTAAGTCGTTTCTTATCTAAAGTGGTTTGGTTCAACATCTTGGGCTTTTTTTCTGCTTCAGAGATAAAGGCACTATAAGAGAAGAACAACAATTTTGAAGTCTACTTAGTGGAAAGTCCATTTATATTATCCCAGAGGTTGGCAAATATATTTCACAATACAATGGAAATTTGATGGAGCCACAGAACCGAAATTTTTTAATTTAGGATTAAGCGATGATACAACTCACTTTTCTAAGACAAAAATGGGAATTGGAAATGAGGCCTAGACCCCACATTTGTTTGTGGGCATGAATGCTTTTCTGATTTCTTTCAGCATATATTCACTGTGATTGCTATCAAAACCATAACCACAACTCCCTCACACACAAAAAATAATGTATTTTTTCTTCATCTCACAAATTTAAAACACGTCAAAAATTTTTTCTGAAATGTTGTGCATAAAGCAAATATTTTAGACTCAATGCTGAGATCTATCCCGGCCTTCCTGAGTGGTCATATGTGTTTGGAAATGAAGTTAAAAAGTGTGTTCAGCAGGAAAATAGTAAAGGCTATGAATGTAATTCAAGAAGAAATTTAAATGGGAAAAAATACGTGAGGAAATAATATATTGTCCTCATTAATGATAACCTAAGGGCAAATTAAAATCAATAAGCTTTCATCTATAAAAATGATGAAAAGTTGGCAAAAGTGTGGTACAGTGTAGGGAGTATGTGCTATCCTAGAAGAGGAGGTAAATTGTTACAATGTTTTAGAGACTGAGCACTTATCAACACTTAAATGTACATATAATTTGACTAAATAATCACGGTAGAATTCCTACCCTTTAAAAATAACTGAATGATTGTCATTCTGATTGGGGTTAGATGGAATCTCAGTGTAGTTTTGATTTGCATCTCCCTAATTGCTAATAATGTTGAACATTTTTTCATGCATCTACTGGCCATTTGTATCTCTTCTTTTGTGAAGTGTCTATTCAATTCAGTTGCCCATTTCTTGACTGGGTTATTTGTTTTTCTAGTGAAAAGACTTTTAAGTTCTTTGTATATTCTAGATATTAATCCTCTGTCAAAGGGATAGCTGGTAAAGATCTTCTCCCATTCCAAGGATGTGGGGAAATAGGAACTCTTCTACACTGTTGGTGGGATTGCAAACTAGTTTAACTGCTATGGAAAAAGCTGGGAATGGATCCACCATATGATCCAGCTATACCACTCCTGGGTATCTTCCCAAAGAGGCTGAAACCAGAGAATTATAGTAATATATGCATACCCATGTTCATAATAGTGTAATCACAATAGCCAAATTATGGAACCAACCCAGGTACCCATCAACAGATGAATGGATCACAAAACTATGGGAAATACACACAATGAAATTCTACTCAGCAATAAAGAAGAATAAAATAACATCATTTGCAAGAAAATGGAAGGACCTGGAAAACATTATGTTAAGTGAGATTAGCCAATTACAGAAAATGAAGGGTCATATGTTTTCTTTAATATGTGCAAGCTATAAAGTAACTGGGATACCAGAGGGACTCCAGATAATGGATGAGAAACCTCAGTGGGGCCAGGGAGGTGGTCTAAGGGAAGGGGAGGAAGAATATTGAGGTTCGTTATTTGAAATACTAACATCAACTGTGTGTACATGTGTGAAAATCCCAATGTCAATCTCAGTCCTCTGTACGGGAAGGGGGGAGATGGGAAGAGGGGGCACCAAGTGGTGTGTGTATTTATGTCACTGTCAACGTGATTTACATTATGATATGAGACTATAATGCATCAATAAAAGCACATTAAAAAATAACTAATGACCTGGGTGTGGTGGTGCACACTTGTAATCTCAGTATTTTAGAGGTTGAGACAGAAGGATCACAGGTTCATAGCCAGTCTCAGCAGCTTGGTGAGGACTGCCACAACTTAGTGAGACCCTATTTGAAAATACAATATTAAGCTGGGCGTGGTGGCACACGCTTGTAATCCCAGAATTCGGGAGGCTGAGACCGGAGGATCCGGGTTCGCGGCCAGCCTCAGCTACCTAGTGAGGCACTCCGCAACTTAGTGAGACTTGGTTTCAAAATAAAGAATAAAAAATAGGGCTGGGGGCGTAGCTCGGAGGTAGAATGCCCCTGAGTTCAATCCCCAGTACCGCAAAAAAAAAAAAAAAAAAAAAAAAAAAAAAAAAAAAAAAAAAAAAAGAATATACAATATTAAAAACTAGGGCTGGGAATGTAACTCAGATGTAACCCAGATAGAATGCCCCTGGGTTCAATCCCCAGTACAACAAAACAACAATAACAACAACAAAAACTGAATGATTTTGCAAGAATATGATTTTATACAGTAGTAGCAAAATAAACGGGAACTACTTAAATATCATTAGGAATTAGTTAAATGTATTATGATACATACATGCAATTGAATAGTGAGAATGTCTATTATCTGTTACTATAGAAAGATGCTCGTAATATACTGTTGAATGAAAAGCAACCTGCTGGACAAAAGACATGGGATCATGTGTGAAGACAGTATTTTTTATGAGTGTGTATATAGGAGGGTATGTCTTTGCAAATACACAGAAAAAGAAAAATAGTCCAAGAGGACAATTCAACTCTCCGGAAAGTGGAATTGGAGTAAAAATAGAAAATAAACAGCCCCTTCTACTATATATATATTACTATATATACTATACTATTTACTATATACTATTTACTATATACTAAATATATATATACTATTTACTATATACTATATATACTATTTACTATATACTAAATATATATATATATATATATATTTAAATGATGAACATGTAGTCCCTCTATAATGGAAAAAAATCACTTAAAAGGGGAGTCTAAGATGCCCCACCTCCCAGTGTGGGGCCCTATACCAGTGGGGTGGCAACTGGAAGTCTTACCAGAAGTTTTCTTTGGCTATATTAGTAAAGTTGCATTTTATCTTAATTTTTTTGTGTGGTACTGGGGATTGAACTCAGGGGCACTCTACCTCCAGGCTATACACCCAGCCCTATTTTTTATTCTTTATTTTGAAACAGGGTCTCACTAAGTTGCAGAGTGCCTCACTAGGTAGCTGAGGCTGGCTGCAAACCCGGATCCTCTGGTCTCAGCCTCCCAAATGCTGGGATTACAAGCATGCACCACCATGCCCGGCTTATCTTAATTTTTAAAAAGAATAAAAAGTATTATATTTTGAAGTGGGAGTTCTCTTAACATCCCTGGCCTTTCTAGAAGCCCAAAGAATTCCATTCCAGTCACTCAGCCATGAATGGTGGGGGAGCAGGAAGTCCAATTTGACCTCAAATCCAAGCTGCTTTCTCAAGTCCAGACTTACCAAATATAAAACTAACATTTTGATCTCTAACCCTCATGAATATTTTTTCAATTGGTTATAAACTTGAAGAGAAAGAGGAATGAATAATTCTACCCTCCTAATCCTCTAAGATAGAAAAGTTATTGAGCTATTAATTTGTCCACAAACTGTTTCTAAAAATATGAGGCTATGCAGATTGTAAAAGATGCTTCAAGAGAATTGCAGGTGGCATTTAGCTCACAGCAGGATTATCACTAACATATTGCTTTTATAATGAAAAATGAAGAAACAAAGCTGGGAAAAATGACATATTTCTTTGCTTCTCTTTATAAAGTAAGAATGGTTAGGTAATTGAGAGACTAGGAAAGACAACTTACAAAGCAGATAATAAGGTTTAGTTACTATATGTCTTTCATCAAATTTTGCCTTTCACTGAGTTAATTTATTTATTATGGCAAATTCTTATTCTTTGCTCAAGCCTTGACCCAATTAATTTCAAGGGTTGATCCAAGTTGTTAACATATGGGATAAGCAGCCTCTAAGACTGCTCCCAAAGAGTCCTGCCTCTTTGCCACCGTGCAGTCTCCTCCCTTTGAATGTGGGCTGGACCCAGTGACCTGCTTCTGATAGAATATGTCAAGGGTGAGGGATGACACTTCCAGTCCGGGTCATGATAGACTGTGACTTGCATCTTGCTGGCATGTTCTCTCTGACTCCTCTTGCTCACTCTGATGAAGCAAGCTGCTGTGTCGTCAGTAGCAGCTCAGAGAGGCCTACAGGGCAAAGACTTGGAGATGGCCTCCAACCAACAGCTGGCAAGGAACTGAAGTTCCCAATCCAATAGTCCACGAAGAACTGAAGTCTATAAGTAACCATGTGAGTGATCTTGGAAGTGAATCCTTCCCAGTTGAGCCGAGCAATGACTTCAGCCCCAGCCAATGACTTGATTTTGTACCCAGGGAGAAAACTCAGCCAAGGACCCAGGTGAGTTAGTTATTCCTGGATTCCTGACACACAAAAAATGTAAGATTTTTTTCTCGTATATTCGCTTGCCATTTGTATTTCTTCTTAAATAATTCTTCTTTAAATAATCTTAAGTAGTCAATGTTATTAGCAATCAGGGAAATGTAAATTAAAACTATAGTGGGATTCCATCTAACTCCAGTTAGAATATCAATCATCAAGAACACAATAAATGCTGGCAAAGCTGTGGGTAAATAGAAACTCTTATATATACACTGTTTGTGGGATTATAAATTAGTACAACCACTATGGAGATCTGTACTGTGTTTTCCTCAAAAAACTAGAAATAGAACCACCATTTGACCCAGCTATACCACTCTTCAATGTCTTTCCAAAATAATTAAAGTCAGAATACTAGAATGATACATGTATACCCATGTATATAGCAGTACAATTCCCAATAACTAAGTTATGGAATCAACTTAGGTGTTTATCAACAGATGAATGGGTACAGAAAATATGGTATATACACACAATGGAATTTTACTCAGCCATAAAGAAGAACACAATGATGGAAATAGAGAATGTTATGCTAAGTGAGGTCAGCCACTCTCAGAAAGCCAAGGGTTGTATGTTTTCTCTCATAGGTGGTAGGTAGAGAGAAAACAAGAAAGAAAAGGGACTTCAGTTAAGTGCAGAGAGACTAGTGGGAGGGGTCTGGGGAGAGAGACAGGAGGGGGAAAAATGAGGCTTGAGGAAGGAAACAGTTCAAACAATGCTGTGTCCATATATGAAGGCATCAGTACCCATCTCACTAACATGTGCAGGGAGGGGGGAGGGGGAGCAGGGTGGGATGTGGAGAGAAATATACTAAGTGCTGTGTGCACCTATGAATGTATCACTTTGAATCTTACTATGAGGTATAAGTACAATGCACCAATTAAAGCACAAAAAAGCTCTGAGATAATAAATATCGTGTTAAGCCACTGAGAATTGAGATAATTCGTTACTCAGTAATAGGTATACACACTATTTTTTTTTAAATATTCCATTACATTGTCTAACATCTGGAATAAGAGTAATTAATTGGCACTTATTAATCCAGTGAAGCCGTATTTGATATAACATATCCATCTACTTGTCAAATTCTTGTTAAGTATCTACCAAGTACAAAGCACCATGCCGGGCAATAACACTACCAACAATTTTCTTGTTTCATAAATAATCTCCGCAGTAGATCTATCTTTCTTTTTATATCTCCCCTTTGGTTTATGTTTTAGTTGTTGTCAGGAAACAGAAGTGAGCCCACAGCTGCCAGCTAAATTACTGAACAAAATAATGATGGATCTAATGCTATCAAATGCCCATCTGAATGCATGCAAAATTAACCCTATTTTCGAGGTAATCACAGGGTGATTGCATGAAAGCTCAGCTTCGTGTGCACCAACTACCTGCTTTGACTGATGAAGTCACTGAGCACCATCTTCATTTTCTCTTCTGGCGCCTCCTCTGAAATCTTGATCAGCTCTCTCACTTCTTCTATACTTTCCTCCTGCAAACAGATGACAGGGATGGCGGGATGAGGGTGGGAATGAGACTCATGGTAGAGAGAGTGATTGCAACCATCCCAGAAATAATATTTGACATTTTCGTGTTTGTTTGTTTGGGGAATGAAAGAAGAGTCCCTTCATTTTCTTGCACTTGAACTGGAAACACTACTGCATTCTCACTTTGAGCCTTTCTATTCTTAAGTAGAGTTGCTCTGGATACAAGTCTTCTGTATTGCTTAAACTTGCCATTTCTATCACAGATCCGTTCCCTGGCAGGGGACCATTTATTTAGTCTACTCTGTGGGGAAACCTAATGTCATGAGAAATACCTAACAATGGAGAATAAATCAGATACCATTACCAATTGACTTGAAAAATGTTCAAGTCAATTTATCAACCAGTCATAAAATCATATGGAATAATCTCTGAAATTAAAGAGCTACCCATTCACAGGATTATATGAGGTTTTGGCCAGGATATGAGTAGACCATTTATGGAATTTATGTATTAATTGTATTGTTCCTTTTGGGCTTAAATTTTAGGATTCCATTTAGTAATGTGGGGGAAAATGATACCCAGTGGCAAATACATATGCTGTCATTGCTTTGCTAGAATTCACAAAAACAATATTCTCAATCATGTGCTAAAGTCTGGCACATGCGGACACCTGCTCCCCTCTTTCTACCTTCACTGTAGGAACAGGAAACATAATGGAGTGGCTGAAGACTTGGGCTCTAGGGTCAGAATACCTGGGTGCTAAACCAGGCTTTACTGCCTCTAAGTGAACCAGTCTCTTCATGCCCAGTTTCCTCATTTGTAAAATGGGTTCATTATAGTTCTCACCAACAACACTGAGTGGAGTGTGAACTTTAGTCCTGTTAGCTGGGACTGAAGAAATCCTGAGTGCTAAGGGTTACTGTGACCTCCCGAAAAACTTCTGACTTGTTTCCTCAAGACTCTTAGAGATGAACCAGCTAGTCTCTGTGAAGGAGAAGCAAGACAGGAAGAGAGGCGCTGGCCTCCACGTGGTGTGATGCTGGAGACACTGGACCAGGATCACACAGTCAGCATGCTGGACTGCTTACAGGGTCTAGTTGCACAATGTCTACAATCCCATGGCCAGAGGCAATGCTTTGCTTTATATGATGAGAATTATAAGGCAAGTGGGAAGGAGACTATTGTTCCTTCCTTAGGATTGCTTTTAATGGAATGGGAAGGACAAAACAAGACTTATTTGGTGAGGCACGTGAACAGGAAGCAGAGGATGCTGCCTGGGAGATGTGGGGGTGGGAAGAACAAGATAAGAGTAGGAGAAAAGGATTAGTTAAAACCAGAACCTATCAACTTTGTGAGAATGTCTTCAACCTCCTGCCCTTGGGAGATTAAGGAATCAGCGTATTGTTAGGTCCTATAACAGTAAGAAGCAGAGAAAGAATTTGGATTTGGAGAGTTTAGTTTAAAGTACAGGGGTTTTGCAAAATGTATTCTCATTCCAATGGATCTGCATGATAGGAGCTATGTGTTCCTGAAATGTGGCTGATTTAATTCAGTTGTGTTTAAACTGAGATCAGTAACCTTTAAAAAAAATGCCCTTTGCTTTCAGTATCCTAATCTGCAAATCTAGCACCTATTGAGGTTACCTACCAGCAGGTCTGCCATTTTCTCCAGCATGTTGGACCAGTGCAGCCTAAAGGTCTGGTCTCCCCAGGAACTGATGAAGGAGACGCAGGGCTTCTTAGCCTCGAATGGCAAGTAGTTGTAATTCCTGTGGAAGCACATTGGGTGTGGAAGTTAACTGGTAATCGGTGTCCCAGGAAGCTCTAGCCACATGTCCATGCTTTCTGTGTTCTGATGGGGTGGGGAGGAGTGGGAACAAAGCTATCAAACCATTCATACCATCCTCAGTCTATAACTGGGGACACAGGAACAATAATGAAGAGTTACATGGCTACAATGAGAGGTTTAATGACTACCATTAGGCTCAAGAGTGAGTGAGAGAAATGGTCACCAGAGATGTATCAGGCAAGCCTCTTCAAGGAGGGATCTTTTAGATTGAGACAGAGAAAAAATTAACTTTTTTTTAGTGTCTATATTCTAGGCATATATAGGGATCAATGGAAATAACAGATATGAATATATATGTATTTTGTAAACTGAAATGGCTAAAGAAATATGAAGTAGTAATATTTTTAATGAGGGCAAAGCTATATGCCCCAAACTAAACTTCAGCATTATAGTTTATCCATCCATCCATCCATCCATCCATCCATCCATCATTTATTCATTTATCCATCAAATACTTATTGTTGCCAATAATTGATACTAATAATGTTGGTGAGTTGCTTGTCTAAAAAGGGTCAGGAAGGATGGCAAAGTAGTTATAAGTGTAAGATGTGGAATCACGGGTATATTTGAGAGCGGCACTGGGTAGCTTAAATGCTGATAGAAATAGGCAGTGAATAAGGTGAGAAGAAGACAGAAAAGAAATATTAATTTGTAGATTCAATGGCCAAGGAGGAAGGTTGTGGGTGTGGGGACAGGTAAGGTGATAGAGGGGTGGCAGCATGTTGAGAAGCTCCCTGCCTAATGACAGATTTTTTTTGACTGGTTTTTCCCAAACTCTTTGCAATTTTCTCACAGACACCTGGGTTGGTGTGGAGAAAACTGTGGAAGGTGGGTCAAAACAAAGTGCTCGGGCTGGTGTGATGGCACGTGTGGCTCTGATAAGGTGGACAGTGTTTGGAGCAATACACCTATAGAGGTGGGGCAGGGAGAACGAGATAGAGATAGAGACAGAAACAACCTGAAAGAAAGGATGATTGTTCTTTCTAGCTTTCCAACCCAAATTTCTTCTAAAGTAGACAATAAAATTAGCAAAAGGCCCCCCTGGTCTGTTTTGCAGAAAACAAAACAGCAGGCACCCATTCAGAAAAGCAGCCAAATACTTCTTGGCAGGAACCGAGGTTGTCATTACAGCAAAAGAACGACAACAACAAAGAAAGGTTAGAAACCAAACTGCTCTGTTTATCTTATCTCTTTTTAAATTACTTTACTGAGAATGAGAATCCTGTTGTTAAATATATGCCCACCAGGACTGTATTTGTCCTGAGATTTCTCTGGTTTGGATCATGTGTGCTAATGATGTTCAGGCCTTCGACTCTGGCCCTCAGGGCCCTCCCAGTCTTGCTGGCTCTACATGGACCAGGAGTCTGTAGCTTCTTAGGCAAACGGTAGTACAGATGGGAAGCAGCAGATGGGAGGGTGCTCATGACCAGTGGAGAGACAAGGCTGCCAGTTTGAATGGAGGCCCTTGTGACCAGCCTTGTGACTTTGGGCAAGGGTAGATCTGGAATCCTGAGAATTTAATGACAGCCTGCCATTGGATGTCTTCTATAATCTCATTCCTGAGCTCTGGCCTAGCACATAAATTGTAGGCAAATACACATGCTTTGTAAAACTAGAAAGCCTGGAACATTTATACTGTAGTACTTTATTGGGGTAAGTTGTGTGTGTTCATGTGTATGTGCGTGTACATGTATGTGTGCATGTACATGCCTGCATGTGTAGGGCTTATGATGGGCATAGATTCTCCCAGTTCAGCTCCTGCCTCCTGGTTTGCTGCTATATGGACAAAGCTTCACTGTAGTGACAGAAATAGACAGTCCAACTGTACCAAAAGACCAGCATGACTTATTTTGATCACCTAGAGCCAGTTGACCAGCACTAATACGGGGTCTGTCCAAGGATGTCTTGGGACCCCTTAGCTACTCTTACACCTTTCCCACACTACAGCCCCTGAAATCCCACCAATGGTCAACAATGAGTCCAATGTGGCGGGGAAGATGTTTGGATGCAGAGAACCTCTGAATAGTCTCAGAAATTCTCCTAGAACAGCAGATCCAGTTACGTGACTCACTCCTTGATGGCTGCAGTTTTGAGAATGGAGGTAAAGTACAAGGAAATTCGGGATGTTTTTATCCCCAAATGAAGACACTCAAGTAGGGCTGCAAGGAAGCCAAAAAGAGACCCCCAAAGAAGGTGATCCATGGGAGGGACAGGCTTGTAAAAGTAGGGAATGCTGAAAAATAAGAGGTCAACCATCTAAGGTTATTTCATTTATTCCACACTACTTTGTCCCTTTCTCCCTCCATCTCTTCAGCCTCTCTTATACTTTAGGATGTGTTTGAGGAACTGCCAGGGGCATTGCATGGCTGGAGAAAAGGAGGAGCTTGTATAGTAACTGGAGACGATGGCAGAGAAGTAGACTGAGATCAAATCCACAAACTCCAGCCTCAGAAATGAATCTTGAAAACCACAAGGAGTCAATGAAGGATGTGAATCAGGAGAGCAATCG
This sequence comes from Graphiurus murinus, assembly GCA_004027655.1. Lineage (NCBI taxonomy): Eukaryota > Metazoa > Chordata > Mammalia > Rodentia > Gliridae > Graphiurus > Graphiurus murinus. The sequence continues at coordinate 23,615 of PVLC010008945.1, forward strand.
GTTCAGCTAGTTCTTAAAGTGTCTCAAAGAGGATCCAAGCCAAGTACGAGGGTTTTTTTTTTTTTTTTTTTAAGTACTCTAGGCCAAAGAGGCTGATGGCCAGAATTAAAGATATGGCAATAGATGTGAGAAATGCTAAAGAACTAGAATTGATCACTTCCCATCATTGAGTGGACATGGGTATACAGGGAGAAGGAACAATCCACAACCTTCGAATCATGGGCTGGAGGACTTGGAGAAGGGTGGAGTGAATCTACGAGACTGGAGAGGTAGGAAAAGGAGGAAAGTTACCTATGAAGATGGTGAGCCTGGTGAATAATTCATGAGACACCCAAGTAGGGGTGTTTGGACCTGCTGCTCAGGAAAGAGGGCTGTCAGGGGAAATTGGTTTTGGAGACCTTGTTATTCTAATAGTGGTCAATAAGCGAAGGGTCCATCCCTAGAGATAGTGTCTAGGTGGGGAGGAGCAGAGAGATCACCGGATTCCAGTCTCCCCACATAAAATGGGAGAGCAATGTGCTATCTATCATAAGAACCCAGGGAGATCAGAGGGTTTTTTTTTTTCACTTATATCACATAACTGAGCAATAGATAATTCTTATTGTATGTGGGTATTTTCTTTCATAAATCATTTGATTGATGCTTGACATTGTTCTTTGAAAAGAATTCTATAACTTCTCTTTGCAGGTTGAAAATTTGCATAGATTTCTGTGAGGGTGCATGTAGGGGCCCAGCTGTTTTCTAAAATGGTCTTTTCTGGTGGCTTGACAATCATTCTTTGAGTTATTTCATTTGCAAGTAACTGTGACAAAAGTAAGATAAAAAATTGTTAATTCAATAATCCCACTATACTGAGTTTACATATTAGCAGAGAACTTAGATGAGTCTAATAACTGTTAATAGGGTTTGGGTTGAAATTTTAAATTCCAACCTTCCTATCTTGTTGTGCTTCAAAGTTATAGAATAAAAGGGGTTTCAGATATGACAATCACCCTCATCATTGTTCTACATTTAACTAAATTACCTCGATGTATTACTTGTTGAGTTGCCATGTTGCTAAGGATTCAGTACATTGGTACTTACCACGTGGCCCCTGTTTGCACCTTGCTCCCAGAACTGAGACAAAACATGATGTTTCTGACTTTAAGGAAGAACTGAATGAATGAAACAGTCCCAGGAACTGGATGAAATCCCACCATCAGAAACCTTGCCTCGCCTTGCCTGCTGTGTCTCCTACCTGTTCCCTTCTGTCACCAGAGGCTTCTCTGGGTGAGTGGTGGAAGACATCGAGATGGCAGTGTCATGGGCTGCATTCACTTCTCCTTCATGCAGCAGTGGAAGGACGTCTTCCTCCGCCAACTCAGATGACTTCTTCTTATTCCCATGATGGGACCCTCCATCAATCAGGTTCCCAAAATTCCCTGCAGAGGCAGTGGCAAGGGGAGAGGGGCTGGATGTTAGCAAGTAGAACCAATCAACTTGGCATAAGAAATCCAAGTTCATGTTCTCTCATGGAAAGGAAATATCTCAGGAGGCAGGTGAAAAATAAATGGTGAAAAGAAACAAACAAAAAGCTTGACAATGACAATGAGCCATCTTCCCAATCTACTTTGTTTTCCCTTTTGTAAAACCTGCACTGGTGACAGATTAGAAAACATAGTCAAAAAAGATAAAAGGTAACCAGAAATTGCAAATTTAGCTATAACCATTTTAACATCATAGTATATATCCTTCCAGAGTCTGGTAAAGGATCATTGAAGATACGACATTTTTCACTCAACAAAATATGAATGCCATTACAAAAAACTGCTCCTCTCTTGTCTAAATCCCCAAGTAGACTATCAGGTCTTAGAAAATAAAAGGAAGTAGTGAAAGAAGACAGGAAAGAAGGGAAGGACGGAGGAAGGAAAGAAAAATATCAGGTGGGGCAAATAAGGCAGCTTTTGGACTACTGATATCTTTTTTTAAGAATAGCTTCCCCTGTAAGAATATTGGTGTCCTTATCTTTCCATTTTACAATCTAATTTCAAATGATTAAAAAAAAAAAACTAAGATGAACATTTATCACTTTGGAAGGAATCCCAGAGCTAACCATATTACAGAGCTGGTCAATTTTGTTTAAATCAAGAATGGATTTAATTATCTGGGATCACAAGCTTGTGATCATAGAGTCCCCTTCCCCCAAACTTGGGAAGCCTTCCTAAGTCCTCCTCTTCCAACCTCTTCCTCTCCCTTCCAGACAGGTTGGTTTCTACAATTCTATATTTCTGTAGTAGATGCTGTTGGTATCTCAGCCATACCCCTTTACCAGGAAGGGGCACCAACTCTTGGTCACTGAGATGGCTACCAACAGCTCACGATGGCCCCTGGACAACTGCCCTCTACTGATGGAGCCTGGATCCCACCTCCGTTTCCCCCTACTCTGTTTCAAGAGAACTGCCTGAATCAAGACCTCTTATGGATTGCTGTTCCTTGGAATGGCTTTCCCAGCTGTGCAATAGCCCAGGAAGATGGCTAGAAATTTTGCTAATAGCACCTTCTGGATGTGCTGCACTTTGCATGTATTAACCTTTTAAACTCTATGACTCTCTAAGAAGTTATTATTATTCCTATTTTATAGATGAAGAAACTAAGACCCAGGGAAATTGAGACCAGTATAATAGAACCAGGATCACTTATAAACCTGTCTGAATTCAAACCTATTAACCACTTTTTTTAAAAGTATGAGAATACTTTTTTCATACATGGAGATTGCTTATTTCTTTCTGAGATGTGAACCTCCACCACAGTGCTATTGTCTTCATGCACAGCACCAAGTAATTTACTCAAGAAATGGGCCTGGGCTGAGACCTGCACTTGTCTGCACTTACCAATAGAAACTTCAAAGCTGATAGGTTTGTCTCCAATCCTCCGGTCAATCATGGTAGCTTCGAAAAATGCCCCAAAGAGTAAAAATTCCTCATATTTTTCTGGTATAATCTACAGGAAGAAAAAAAAGTTACTAACAAGAACTGGCTTTCTTCTTTCACCCAGAAGCCCTGGTATGGCCTAATTTGTAGACACTGAACTCTCTGTTCCAGCCTGAGATGTTATGTCTCCTACTAATCAGAAAGGCAGCAATCATGGCCAACAGACTGCAACTCTAAATTCAACCACTATCTAGAATTATGTGGGGTCAAACTTCTGAGCTGCTACATTAAAATACAGAAAACCTTTCATGTCAAGGATAGCTTGGCATGTGTCTTTCTAAGATGTTGTGGGTGAAACACAGGCTTGGGATGACCTTCTTGTGATCAGAAAACAGAAAATCATAGATTATATACTGAGAGTCACAGAATTGACTGCTTACATTTGAGCATGACTCTTTGGCTTATACATGGAGCTCACATATATTATGTTACTTGTTCCTCCTAACAACTTTAAGAGGTCAAAATATGGACCGTTCTCATTTTATAGGTGAGGAAAGTGAAGCTTGAAGTGGTTGAGTAGCTTTCCCAAGTATTTAGATCATAGATTCAGTGCTCTTTGAACTCTAATATTTGTTAACCCAATTCCTCGGTGCTGATGGAAAGTTGAATTTTACTTCCTGAAACAATAAGCAAACTCAGATAAAAGAGGCAGAGGGTGAGATGCATATGTGAGCATTGACCAATCATGTGCATTGAGGAACTATATGCACTGTAGTTGCTGCTGGGAGGAACCCACAAGACCCGGACTCACAAGTCCTTTCATGTTGAAAGGGCCTTAGAGTTCATCTACTCCAGCCTCCACCTTTTATCTGAATGAACTAAAGCTCAGAGAGACTAAGGGGCTCCCCAAGGTCGCATAGCAAATAGAAGTCATCCAAGGGACTGGAGACCTGGTTTCCACTAAGTTTGCTCTGTCAAGGGGGTTAGAGTGTGGAAGATGGTTAGATAGGTATAAAATGGCCCCTTGAAGAGCTCATAAATCAGTATTTGGAGTTGGTATAATTGAGTCAGAGGACTGTAATCCCAGCAGTGGATAAGTGCATTGTAATGGATTTATCTGAGTGGTGGCCTAGGTCAGTAAGGTGTGGCTGAGAAGGTGGGTCCCTGGGGCTGCAATCTTGGGGATTATATATGTTTCCTCCTCCCCCCGATCTCTCTTTTGCTTCTGGACCCCATGATGGGAGGAACACAGCCATGTGCTCTCCCTCTCTCTGCCTCCTGCCACCTGTCCTGAGACCCATGGTCCCTGACCTTACATGGACTGAATCTAAAACAGTAAGAAAATAAATCTTCTTTCCTCCAAGTTACATGGTCAATCTTTTAGATTATAGCTGTAAGAATGCTGACTGGAACAAAGATGGACTGTGACAGATCATAAGACAGGACTCATCACAAGACAGTACAAAATTATTTGCAAATGACTCTTATTGCCATGGAACAGGCTGATTGCTCAGGGAGCAGATGTCTGTGGGACACAGTGACCCAGCATCACATTTCAGAGTGAGTTGAAGCACTCCTGGTTTTTCAGTTGGACTTACTAAACTCTGCACAAAAAGCAGCAAAGCTTAGTCTAAGGAAATAAAACAGTTATGGCCCTGGGTTTAGAAGCCTCATTTGGTCCAGAGCCCTGAACTGTGTCCCTCAGTTTCACATCATTAGAAGAAACATAGTCCCTTCCTTCACACAGGAGCCTCCCATGATGTTGGCAAACCCAGGAATGCTTCTATTCACCAGAAATATCAGACAGGGTGGGAGCTCAGTATGGAAGTTAGTCAGTTTACCTAGTGCTATAAACCAGCCTCTAATCTCATCTTCCCAAGGCTGACTTTACTCTCTGAGAGGAAGATAGAAACCACCAGGAGACCTGGGGGAATACAGCCAGGGAGCTGGAAGAGGGACAGCAACGCACAGCCAGACACACCCTTCTTTAAATCCCAGCTCTGCGACTTCTTAGCTGGTTGACTTGGGCAGGTCATGTTCACTCTCTGGTTGTCACTTTCCCTCCCTGTGACATAAACATTATCTGAGGGTCTACAGGGAGGAAAGGGGACAAAGGAGATGAGATGGATATCATTCATTGGAACGCCTAGTAAAATGTTTACAGTTATATTAAATTACTCCATAAATGGTAATTATGGTAAGTATTTCAACAGGTTTGAATTGATGTCCTCGTCCTATACATCCTTCAAGGCCCAACTCAAATGACTCTCCCTTCTGAAAGCATACCTTAAGCTGAAACAATGATGATAAGTCATGTTCATAGAGTTCTTATTATATGCCAGAAGTGGAAGTCAGAATTTTATCTACATTACCTTATTTTGTTCTCACAACTACTCAGGGAGTTAGAGATGAGAATGCTATAGTCTGGTGAGAGATTACCAGAGCTGTCCAAAGTTATGAATATGACTAACATTTATTGAGCATTTATTATGTGCCAGGCTCTGCTCTGAGCACTTTGCAATATATTAGCTCATTAAATAACAAGTAAGAGGCTATGAAATTGGGAATATTGTAGGAAATAAGCATAAGGAGGCTATGTCCCCTGCCCAGAAATTCAAATGAAGGTGATGTTTCTCCAGAGGCTGGGTAGTAACCACTGCACCATACTGCCACAATGCAAATCCAGCTGTCTTACTTGGGGGCCAAACATTTTAATCATTATACTTTACTCACTTCAGGAAAGAATAACACTCTATCTGTCCCTCCTAATGCACTGATTACTTCTACTTCCTGTTGTATTTATTCTGCTTGTCTTCCTTCCCCTTCAATATCATAAGCTCCCTGGAGTTAGCCTCAATATTCATTCTTACCAATGTTGAGAATGATGTTTAAACAAAAGCTACTTAATAAGTATTCATAGTATTTAAGTCTGAACACATGTTTTAGGTTGCCTCTGCTCTGTGAGAGTTTGGCACAGGGGAGAGAAGCTTTTATGGTGGTAATGAGGGTGAGTTGGAAAAGCCAGCATTATGAGGTCTCTTGATTGTCCAGATGTGCACTGAGAGCACAGCTGCAGCTGGAAACATTGGAGCTCAATGAACCTGGGAAGCTAAAAAAGTTGAGGTAAGGAAGGGTTGGTGAATGCAAGCTCTGAGCTGTTGAGGCCATAGGGGATTTAGAAGCCCAGGCTTGTGCATCTTTCCTTCCTTCCTTCCTTCCTTCCTTCCTTCCTTCCTTCCTTCCTTCCTTCCTTCCTTCCTTCCTTCTCTCCCTCCTTCTCCTTCCTTGTACTGGGGATTGAACCCCGGGGCATTCTACCTCTGAGTGACACCCCCAGCCCTTTCTCTTTTCTGTTTTGAAACAAGGTCTTACTAAATTACTGGGGGTGGCCTTGAATCTACAATCTTCCTGTCTCAGCATCCCAACTACTGGGATTATAGACATGTGCCACCATGCTCAGTTTAATTTTATGGTTTTAAAACATGTCCATAAGTTCATAGATAACCCACCCCTGAAGAAGCAAAGCCTAATTCTCCTCCCTTGGCACACAGGCTGGACCAAATGATTCCTCTCTCACCAACAGAGCACAGCAGAAATATCAGTGTGTGGCTTCCAAGGCTAGGTCACAAGAGACCTCAGCCTTGCTCCCTCTTGGATCTGCAGCCCTGGGAGAAGCCAGCAGCCATGTCATGAGGATGTGCAAGCAACCTATGGGGGGTCCACACAGTGAGGAACCAAGGCCTCCTGCCAAGGGAGAAAGCCATCTTGTAACCCTGTTCTGTAGCCCCAGTGAAACCTTCAGAAGACCCCAACCCTCCAAGATCTTGACTAAAACTTCATGGAAAGTGCTGAGCCAGAACACTGAGCTAAGTTAGTCCCAATTTCCTCACCCACAGAGAAAATAAGCATTTGTTGTTTCAAACTCAGTTTTGGAGTAAGTTGTTATGCAGCAATGGATAACCAATAAACCCAACAAGACATTGGCCACAAAGAAGAAACCAAGATGACGAGAGGAGGGAGGAGAAACAGAGTTTGGATGATGCCTGAATTTCCCCTCTCTACCACCTACTACAAGGCCCCCGGCCTTGTAGCTCCCCTTGTCTTCTGCTAGAGTTTAATTCTTCAGGCTCGCTCAGCAAAATATTCTTCCTCCCATTCGTCTCTCCTACATGACCTCCCTCTAAGATAACACATCTAAACAGAATCAGCCCACAGATAAGGTTAGTCAGTCAGCCCACCAACACCCACTGACACCCCTGGAGCATTTTTATGTCTGTTTCCTTGGGTTCCCATGGAATCCATGTTTGGGGAGAGTGAAGGAATTTCTCATGAACAGATGGCTGTGCCATGTGCAAAGAGATAGAGGTCAGCCACAGAACACGGGGCTGGAACAACACAATTTTGCAGGGAGAATACGACAGGTACAGCCAGATGCCTTCAAGAGCTAGGGACAGGTGCCGTCTGCCCTGGGCTCCTTTCAGGTGAGGTGTAAGAAGTGGAGCTTGGACCTACCTCCGGGGGTACGTCGAAGGGTTCCACCTCGACCTGGGTGGAGTTGGTCTTATCTGAAGGCTGCTGTGGTCTCCCATCATCGGCTTTGTCAGCCTTGTCCTTACTGCCACCTTTGGAAGATTTGGAGTCTTTGTCCTTGGACGCCAACTTCAGCTCCTTCAGGGCCTTGGAAAATTTGGACTCCTGTGCCCCTCCAGAGAGGATCTCCACAGCGATTTCGACCAAGATTCGGCCCCTGAACGACACACCTTCCCCAAAGCCTTCATTCAGTTCCTGGTGGTCATCCATCAGACTTTGGTTCCTGGGGGAGCCATACAGGTTGATCCAGGCAGGTCCAAAGGTAGGGAGGAAACCTGGGAAGACCCCCCAGTGTTAGTTAACCCCGATGTTTTCAAGTTTGTCATGCATTTGCTTTATGAAAGGTATTCACATCCTTTCAAAAATGTAAAAATACAGAAGAGACAAAGGAAATTATCTACAGGATATCTTGTCACTGGAAGGCAACATTTTACCTAAACCTCCTTTCAGTCTTTTTTTTTTCCATGCATGTTTATACTTGTCTGCATTTGTAATAACATGACAAAGGTCAAGGTGCATCCCTTCAACTTCATTCTTTCATCAACTGTTGATTGGCTCCTAACATGTGCCAGGCACCATGCTAGAGACTAACCATGGAGTCCAGTGGAGGACACCCAGATACAACACTGACCAAAGAAACAGTCATAAGCACAATGAAGGAAATATATCTTGTGCTGCAAAAACAAGTGGCAGGCTGATGTAGTGTGGAGAGGCGTTAGACAGGAAGAGAAACAGAGAGAGAGATCTGAGTGGCGAATACTGCGCTCCGTTTGGAAAGGAGTGTGGAGCTGAGCATTGAGCAGTGTGGGAAGAGTCTGGAGAAGTGGGGTGTTCTCAGGGTCTCGGGGATTTGGGTCTTCATCCTAAAATCTATGGGAACATTTTTAAGGGATTTAAACAAAGATGTGATGTATCACATCTTAAAATCACTCAGAACGTGAACAGCCTAGCATGGTGGCACACACCTGTGATCCCAGTACTTGTGAAGCTGAGACAGGAGGATTATAGGTTCGAGGCCGGCCTCAGCTACTTAGTGAAACCCTCAAAAATTTAGTGAAACCCTGTTTTAAAATAAAAAGTTAAA
>PVLC010008945.1:32297-56232 GCA_004027655.1 Graphiurus murinus
GGCGCACGCTTGTAATCCCAGCATTCGGGAGGCTGAGACCGGAGGATCCGGGTTCGCGGCCAGCCTCAGCTACCTAGTGAGGCACTCTGCAACTTAGTGAGACTCGGTTTCAAAATAAAGAATAAAAAATAGGACTGGGGGTGTAGCTCGGAGGTAGAATGCCCCTGAGTTCAATCCCCAGTACCGCAAAAAAAAAAAATAAATAAATAAAAAATAAAAAGTTAAAAGGGCTGAGGTGTAGCTAGGAGGTAGTACACTCCTGGATTCAATCTTCAGTACCAAAAACAAACAAACAAAAGAATAGATGTGGACAAACTGGTTCACTGATCACTTCATCATCAAAACTACAGACTTTAGTGGCCTGGACCAGGGAATGGCAGCAGAGATTAAGAGAAAAGAAAGTTCCAAGGTATGTTCTAAACATAGAACTGAAAAGACCTGGTGAGTGTACCTTACTCCTGGCATAAGTGTTCTCCCTTTTTAATACATAGTCCTGGAGGAAGTACACAGTATCTGTGGGAACTTAATGTACCTTTTAGACATGCAGTACAATCCTGAAGACTGATTGTCTGTTTCAAATATCAGCTCTAGCACTTTCAAGCTCTGTGACTTTGGGCAAGTTTTCAATTTCCCTGTGCCTCAGTTTCCTTATCTGGAAGGGGCATTAATAATACCTGTCTTACCTCAAAATTAAAAGAGATAATATCTGTTAAGTGTTACACACAGTCTCTTACAAAGGATTCAATAATATTAGTAATCATTATGAATAAATAAATGTATTACAATTTGCTTAACAACTCCAAGTAGACGTTTCCATATATCTTATCATTAATAATAGTTTTATGCCTAAGTGTTCTCTATCTCCCACTCCACTTCAATGTACTGATTTTTCTTCCTCCTCTGAGCAAACCTGAAGCAGGAAAATTGTGTTAAGAGGGATAGATTTTATGGTCCCTGATGTCTACTTTTTAAATATGGATATATATAAGTTCCTGAACACAACGAAGAGGTCATGAATAAAACATGTCCACATCTAGTTGAGAAATCATGTGGATGGGTGAGTGTACTTCCTCTCTAAAGTGGTAAACACTTCCATAATATGAAGAAATAGACAATAGATATTCATTGAGGCCTTTCAATGGTGTCACCCTGTGAGGGAAAATAAAAATGTATAAATCTTATTCTCTGTTCTTGACAAGACTTCAGTATAATTGAGGGGAAAAAAATAAAATAATTACCCTGACTTCATATATATATGACATGATATTTTTAAGATATATTTCATATGTTTGTGCCTTTATATTTGTGTATACACATATGTGATATGTATATATGTATGTTTGTATCCATATTTGTCAATTAGCATAAAATTGTAATATAGAGAAAGATTGCCTGGGAGTTTTTAAGAGCGAGGGCTTGTTGAGGTATTTGGAGAATGGTCATCCATGAATTTGGATTTTGCAATTAAAAAGCCATACACTGAGTAGAAGTGGTGTTCCTGGCTTCCACCTGGCTTACCCGGTAGAGAACTCGGACTCTCCATTCCCTCCCTGGCTCACTGAGTAAGCTAGAGCTCCCTGCATCCTCATATTTTCATGTTCCCATCAGTGATGGGAGAGACTTTTTTTTTTTTGAGGGGGACATTCAAACATATCAGAAACACTCTTAGATTGTGAGCCATGCAAAAAACATCTAGCGAGGCAGATTTGGCTGATGGACTCTAGTTTACCAACCTCTGATCTGATCTAAACTCATTTTTCAATTAAGAGAACACTGATTTCCTCAAGGACACACAGCACCATTTGTAGACGACCTACCACGACCAAAATCCCTGCATCCCAGAGCCCGGCTCTGAATCAAGCCAAGCTCCAGACCACACAGAAGCATGGAAGACACCTAACACACTGCCCTTGGCTTGAAGATGGGGGCTCAAAGGCAGTCCTTTTGAGACCTATTTCCAAATCAGGAATGTAAGGCTTTACCTTTATCTCCTTCTTGCTCATTGGAGATTTTCTTCAGGTCGATGAAATGGGTTGCCAGCGCCACATCGTTCATACTGCCTTCATCCCACACCTGGATTTTCACCCTCCGACACAAGGGAGGGAACATTTCCTTGAAGACCACCTGTTCATGCCACACAGGATTGGCACAATTCTTTTGCACTGTGGTTCGTCCCTTAAAACAACCAGGCAGATGTGAGCCATGGAAAGAAATGACTGTTTAAAGAAACTTCTTCAAACCAGCTGGGGATGTAAAACCAGTTGCCAAATTGATGACCCCCACTCCCCCCAACACCCATGAAAATCAGTTGCACCCAGCAAACATTACTGATGACCCACTTGATGCTGGACACCAGGCCAGGTACCAGGGACAAAAGTGAATCACCACTCTTGAAAAGTTCTAATCAGCACACTGGGGTTGGGCTGAAACTAATGCCCATGTTGGGAACAGGAGCTGTGCTGTGCTTCTCCAGGAACCCAGTGGTCACAGGTAGATCCTGAGCACGTGCTCCAGTCTGGACCTCTGTTTCCTTGTCATAAGATGGAAGTGATGTTCTATGTGACCCCCAGGGCCACCCAAGTCAAAAATACTACAGTGTTCACCCTGCCAAAGGGACTGGGTCAGGGTAGGTACGGATTTTGATGGCAGAGACAACATGTGTGTCAACTGAAGTTTTAAAGTTTAGCCAACCAGGGTCAAGCTCTAACCAGGGACCCTGACTGGTCCTGATGCTTCCAATGGCTCTGGAGCAGGGAACAGAGGTGTCCAGGCTTACAGAGGACAACGACTACCTGGTACACTGTGAAGCAAATCAGGAGGCCATGGTAATTCTACTCAAGGTCTCGGGCCTGGGCAATGACTCAGAGAAGTAGCCAGAGGTGGAAAAGGATGTCAGTCTTCCTGAGTCCGAAACCACAGTCCACCCAGAGTTCCCTTCCATTATTTCCCATGTGCAATGAGTGGGTAACCCTCCCTACCTACCCTGCCTCCTGGCTACTGCCTTCTTGTGGCAAGCTTTCTCTTTTAGGTCACTTCCAAAATTATATTTTAACTTGATTAAAATGCCCTGAATACCCTGCCAGTACTTTTTTTTACTTCTTCTTCTTCTTTTTTTTTTTTTTTTCAGTACTGGGGATTGAACTTAGGGGCATTCTACCTCTGAGCTACACCCCCAGCCCTATTTTTTTTTCTTTATTTTGAAACAAGGTCTCACTAAGTTGCAGAGGGCCTCACTAAGTAGCTGAGGGTGGTTTCAAAACTATGATCCTCCTGTCTCAGCCTCCCAAGTACTGGGATTACAAGCGTGTGCCACCACACCCAGCTCTGCCAGTACTTTTGACAATGGTTCTCACCGTCTGCCCAGCAAAGGAGACTTCCACAAAGGGATCCACGAGGTCCTTACTGTCACCCACAAATGCTTTGGTGACATTGGCCATGATGCTTGAGTTCATCTTGGGCAACCCTTCTGCTTTGTAGAGTCTTACATAGAATCTGGCCCAAGGTCTCTCTGTTGGAAACCCTTGGGGGATCAAAAGGTTCCTTAGAGGGGAGAAATAAAAATAAATACATAAATAAATAGCTCTCTTTCTCAGTTTAAATAACAGAGAGAAAAGGTAGAGGCAATTTCAAGGCAAAAAGAAGGATTTTGGTATGCAAAAGAACTTCATTGCTAAAACGAGTTTTCTTTTCAGTGTAAATGGCAGTGAGGAATAGATTGAATACAAACTTGTTCTGGTCCTAGAGTTATAGACTAGACACTGTCTCCCACTCCTTAAATGCACTTTTTTAAAGGTGCATTTAAATCTTCCCATGTTATAAACCAGTGGTCAATACTATAATTTCTTTGAAGAAGACTCAGGTACATTAGTATAAATCAGACAAGCTCGGGAATAGCTCATCAATAATGAGCTCTTACAGGAAAAGAGATTGGTCCTAGAAGCTGACCTCCCACAGGAGAGCCATCTGCTCTGAGACACATCCTGGTGCCCCTGAGAGAGCAGAATCCCATGTGGTAAGCCAGGAACTCAGCCGCTGTCGGGTCCCCAGGAAGGAAAGGGAAGGAAAAGAGACATCAAATCGGAACACATCATCTCCTTCTATGGCCCTGGGTGGCCCCAGCTCACTTTTCTATTTGCTCCTCGGCGTCAGAGGTTTTGGGGTTGGTCTTTAAGATGTCGCCTTTCCCAGTCACACTGATATCACACTTCAGGTATCCCTTCGTGCCAGTCCTGATGTCGCTGGGGTCTGTGAGCAGCGCCCACTTGTCGCAGAACTGATGACCTGTAAAAGCACCTGGCAGCTCAGGGCCTGCACAGAGTGGCCCGTGTCTCCCCTCCCCGGCCTCCCAGGGTCCCCTCCTTCTGCCCTGAGGGCCACAGCTCTCCTCAGTTACTTATTTCCAAGCTTCCTGCTGCCTCCCTTTTTTCCTCCATCCCTCCCCCCCACCTTTTTTTTTTTCTTTTTTTGCTTCCCATCCAGTTCTCCATCTTTTTCTCCCACCCACCAGAGGTATTTGAGAAAACTTCAACCTAGTGAATCGCCTAGCAGGATTCCAGCTTTGACCAGATAGAGGGACATGATAAAGTGTCAAAGTCGTGTATTATTTGCCTAGGGGCCATCAATGTGGCTCATAGGTCTTCTTGATTGACTTACACTGTGAGTCAAAACTTCAAAATTGTTTACAAAATCTAGACTACTGGTTTGTCTTTTTTAAAAGAGCCATTAGATTGGGCACTGCCGGGTTCGCACTTCTACATCACAGAAACAGTGGAACTCAGCAGTTGCTGTCCTTTCCCCAGGGATCAGGGGCCACTTCTTCCTGCAGACCCCATGGCTCAGTGTGTCGCACCCAGGTTCCTACACTCAGTCATGTCCACTGCCCGGCTCTGCCGAGGTCATGTGACTTGGAATCATTATACAAAAGAAGGGGCCTTTCATAAGAAGTTCTGTTTGTTGCTGGATCTGTTTTTTATTAGCTCTTGACCTTGGACAAATTACCTTGCTTCTTTAAGTTTCATTTTCCTATAAGTCATAGATATAATAGTTGTTACGGTACGCCCTGATATGAAATGTCATAGTCATCACCATGTGGCAGGCTCTCTACTAAGCACTTTAAGTATATTAACTCAATCTTCCAAAAACCCAATGAAGGAGGTCTTGATTGGTCCTCATTTCTACAGATGAAGAAATTGAGGCACAAAGAAGTTGCATCCTTTGCCCAAAGTTGCACAGCTAGGAAATAGCAGAGTGGAAATTGAACTCAGGCAATCTGACTCCAGAGTCGGTAGTCTCAGCTTCTATACTCTATTTCCTCTCCGGCTCATGTCTCCCAGCACTAAATTAGACAGAATTTGTGTGAGGAAAAAAAGATATTGCCCAGAGGTAGATGTACAAGATAATTGTATCATCAGATTTTAAACCATTTGAGGGCAAGAACCATGTCTCATTCAACTCTGTGTAACTGGTGCTCAGTTTCATTGAATTAATGGTTAAATGGACGAGTGATTGAATGCAATGGCTTCTGGGAGCTATAACCACAGAGTAAGGGAGAGAGACAAAGAGGTGATGCTTTCTTACCAGGTTGGTTGTACACAGTCCCCACGTCTACTTTGAAGGAGCCAATCAGAATACTTCCTATCAGTTTGTGGTGAAAGACCTGAGGAGAGATGGGTCATTAAGGCCAGCACAATTATCTTTGAGGATCAGACTGTGAAATGCATTTACCATACATCAAAGAGGCTTCTAGGCATTGACCCTTGTCTGACTTTGACCTTCATCTGGAGTACAGTGGAGTTTGATCATCAAACCACAGGGTGGTAAAGGGCCTCCAGAAGTACCTCTACCTCCTAGCAGGTCCTCAATTAATTCTGTATTGAAGGACACCTGGCACTCTCACTGCCTGAAAGTTTTACTTAACTGAAATGAATCCTAGTCCAGCCTACCCTTCAATATACACCTCTACCTGCTGACACTCCACCCAGCCTTCAATGCCTAGGGTACCTATCACCTCCTCCAAGAAGCCTTCCTTAATTCTCCCTAAATTCCCAAAATGCTTTGCCCACAACTTTCTCAGAGAACTCATCCTGTATTGCCTTGAGACATTTTGGTGATACACAATAGAACAAGGAAGGTAATCATTCTCAGTATTTGGTCTGATCAGAAGTTGGCAGAGTGCCTGGCTCGACCACCACAGCACATTGGAATGCCAATACTCTCATGATGAGGAAGTCTTAAAGGAAGGAGGCAGAACTGGTGTCCATTCAGAAGCCATATTGTATGAGAAGATGCTGAAGAACTAGGATTAATTTACTCTTTAACCCAAAAAACCACAACAAAAAGTTTGTGTGTGTGTGTATGTGTGTGTGTGTTTGTGTGTGTGTGTGTGTTTGTGTGTGTGTGGGGGGAGAGAGAGAGAGAGATTGAGATTGATTGGGGAAAGCAAATATAACTCTAGTGTCCCAAATCAAGGAAATGCTGTCATACAGAAGAAAAGGGGGCAGGTTTCCTCAAGTGTCAGGATGAGAGACTTCAATATAGAGATAATTTTCATAGCTGTCAGAACTCCTCAGCAATGTAATGGAATTTACTAGAGGTAGTGACCTCCCCATCACTGGAAATAACCATCATGCCCCCAAAAGCCCTGTGTCATGGAAGAGATAGAGAAGGATTCCTGCCCGAGTTGGAAGTTGGACTAGATGTCCTCTGAACTGCCTTCTAACTGTAAAATTATGTGTTTCTTGAATCAAGGGCTGTTTTCTACCCATCACATGGCCTTGTTCATGGAGGATGATCAATAAACCTTCAATGCACTGATTATATGATGGACGAATGGGAGGCTCTCATGACTTCTAGATAGCTCCTTTGGGCAGAGGCAGTAAGAAACAATAAATTTGGCTGACCTCAGGAAGTGACATCCCTTCCCATTTCTCTTTCCACTCTCTCTCTCACTTGCCCAACTTTTCCCACAGTGTTAAAGACCCGAGGGGAGCAAGGACAGCCTGGGTTGAGTAGAGGAGCTATTTAAGGTCACAGATAAAAAATCTCACTCTGTAAGCCGCCAACATGTTTGCAGGTGCTGCTCTGGCTTCCCAAAGACCTGAGAAAGAGCCCTTCTCAGGTTCTCTCTGCAGGGCACAAGGTGTGGAAGCAAGATGTAATGCAAAGAGCCCCAAATGAATCTCCTGATAACACAGGAGACCTCCTCAAGTCTTCTAGCTCATGGTGGAATGCCAGACAGTGGACTACCAGGATTCTGGGATACCTCTTGGACAGAATGCTGGG
The DNA here is from genome assembly GCA_004027655.1 of Graphiurus murinus. Lineage (NCBI taxonomy): Eukaryota > Metazoa > Chordata > Mammalia > Rodentia > Gliridae > Graphiurus > Graphiurus murinus. The sequence goes on from PVLC010008945.1 coordinate 39,579, forward strand.
GCCCTGCACCCTGACCCACTATTAATGGAAGATGGTGTTTGGTTCCACCAGGGTGTGTTAGCCTGTCTGTCTCAAAATCATCTGCTTACAACCCTCTCCCTCTGTTTTGGTTAGATATAGTATGCCCCCTGAAAGAACTTAGATATTGATGTTCAGAGTTGATATAATTAAATCATGAAGGCTGTAATCTCATCCATGGATAAAATCAATTGTAATGGGTTTATTGGGTGGTAACCTTAAGCAGGTAGGATGGGGCTAAAGGAGGTGGGTCACTGGGAGTGTGGTCTTGGGGACTGTACATGAATCCCCTTGCTTGTGTTCTCTCTCTGCTTCTGGCTTCCATGATCTCTCTCTCTCTCTCTCTCTCTCTCCCTCTCTCTCTCCCTCTCCCTCTCCCTCTCCCTCTTTCTCTCTCTCTCTCCCACCACCATATCCAGAGCACCACAGACCAGCCTGATATGGACTGAACCCCTGAAATCTCCAGAACTGTAAGCAAATAAACCTTCCTTTCTCTAAGTTGCGGTAGTCAGTTGTTTTGGATTACAGCAGTGATAATACTGACTGAAACATTCCTTTCTTCTCCTGTGTTGAATTTATTTTGGGCATACTGATTTTCAGGAAAAAAAAAACTACCAGAAAAGTTGTATTAATACTCCCAAGTGGAATTTTTCCTTTTAAAATCTTTTGTCTTTCTCCCTAAGAGTCATTTAGGGACACCAAAGATTTCACATCTCCCAAGTTAGGAAAACAGGGACAGGCAATATGAGATCTGATCTTCTGTCTAAAAATCCACATGTTCCACAGTCATGACCGTTGGCTATGATTCAACATAAAAACCTAGTGATGAACTGTTCATCTGATACCGAGAGTCCCTTAGGAGCTCTCTCTCACAAACAGGTGGCTGCCTGAGTGACAGAGCAAAGTCCTGGGCAAAGTGCCAGGTCCCCAAATATCTTCTGCACCACTTGTCATCGTGTCAGAAATTGAAACACTAAGAATGTTTGGCTCTTGGTGACATTTCATTCCTCAAGAGTCACATTCTTCAAGTGCTCCCAGGAAAGATAATATAACTCCTCTAGGACCTAGACCTTAGCCCAGGACTTGGCTGACATTCAGCTATGGTTTAAGGGGACATATTATATATGTATTTATCTATTATATTGAGTGGGTGATAATGACAGGCAAGAAAGAGAGGAAACAGGAAGGAAATTTCCAAGACAAGCTTGTCATCCCCCAATCAGAGTTGGCATGACCACTGAGGAAAGCATTCTCTTATTCTCCACAACTTGTATGCCTGGCATATAAAGTAGGGGTTCTGTCCTTTTGAAACTCTTTGGAAGAGAGTACTTCCTTGTTCTTCTGCCCCCCATCTCCACTCTCTCAGGAACACACTCCCTCATATCCTGCTCCCTGGAAGAAGTGGCCATTTCTCAGATTGGTAATTCAGATGTTGTCGTCTATGCATTGGGACTTCTCCCTGTGCTGAGCACTGTGAAGTTGGTAATGATCCCACGTGGCCTCCTTTCTCTATCATTTGGGCCAATATGGCTTCAACACAGGACTTTCCCTTCCCATCTTCATCCTCCATGTGGAGGGCAAAGTTGGATAAGGTACCAGTTTAGACCAGACAGCATTCTCTCTTTCTGCTCTTCAGAGCTAATCTGTAGGGGTAGCAATTCCCCTAGTGGGGCTAAGGAAGAGTCTGTGTGGAAGACCCAGAGGCAACTTTTGAGACTTTCAATGGCTATCCCATGTTCCAAATCACATTCTCTGACCCAGAACAAAACATCAATGAGATTGACATATTTGGTCTCTTTCTGTTTCTTGTTCCTATTTATCTATTTATAACCAACTAGGAGGGGGAAATATTGTGATTAATGATCATTTGTATGAATTTCATCCCAAGAGAGAACACTAACATTTGCTTCATTTAAAAAGTACCAACTAAAACTGACAATCCATTAAGATGTCAATTGAAACATATGCTTCACATCCTCATATTTAATTAGTAATAGACTTACTGTCACTTACAACTTGCTTCCAAGAAGCATAGATTCTCTTGAGAGTCTCCCAAGCTCCTCTGTACTAGTAATTTTAAGTTCTAGCTTGTTGGTTTCAAACTCACCAACCCACACCCACCCTTCTGAATCTATTCATCCCTAAGCATGCTGAGTTCCACCAGGTTGTCCCCCATGCCTAGAATCTCTCCCACCTTCCCCTACCACCACTACCACCAATGGTATACTTACTGAGATTTTGATGATCTTGTCAAAAAGATGCACTTGGGGTCCAATGAAGTCGAAGACAAAGTACTGTAAAACATAAAGTTCATCTGGGAATTGACTCCAGCCTCCTATCTAAGAGCCCTGCTCCTGCCTCATCCTAGACAACTGTTGCGTAGTCTTTGGTGCCAGGATTATATCAGCAAATGGCTGTCCCCTACTGAAGGTCATTTAGGTTGCTTCAACTTTTTAATATGCACCCCCCAAAAAAAGAACCCCACATACTTACATAGGGTATGTATTTGTATTCCTCTCAAATTGACATGAGAAGTCCAGTTGCTGGGTCATGGATTATGTGCATGCAAATTTTTAATAGCATTAAAATTTCCCTCCAAGGGACTAAGCCATTTTACACTTCCACTGGCAGCATATGAAAATAGCCATTTCTTCATACTCTTGCCAATCTTTGATATTGTCAGTTTTTGTTGTTATTGTTTTTTTGTTGGGGTATTTTGTTTGTTTTGCTTTTTACTTATAATGACAGCAAAAATTATATCTCATTGTGAGTTTTGTTATTGTTTTGCTGTTGTTTTTGTGGTACTGAGAACTAAACCTAAGGACATTCTATCTCTAAGCTACACCTCCAGTCTTTTTTATCTTTTGTATTGAAACAGGGTTTGTCTAAGTTGCTGAGAGTACTTGCTATATTACTGAGGCTGGCCTTGAACCTGTGATCTTCTTGTCTCAGCATCCCAAGTACTGGAATTACAGGCATGTGCCACAATGCCTGGCCTTGTTGTGGTTTTAACTTGATTAAAATATCATTTTTATAGAATTTTTCCATTTCAAACATCTCTATGAAATTTAAGTTACCAAGATTGGCCAAGGAGGGGAGAGAATTTTTAAAAAAAAGATTACAGACATGGGATATTTTTAATATTAAGAAAATGATTGAATTTCAGAGTTGAAGAAATAAGACTAAAAACTAAAGAACATAAAAGATGTTTCCTAGATTCATATGACTAGTTATTTCTGGGCCTGGGACCAAATGTTAGCTCTCCTAAAGTTATCACAGAAGAGACTAGATAAATAGTAGACATTTAATCTGACCTTTAAGTTTCTCCCAAATCCAAAGTTTATGATTATAAGATGCAGAAAACTGGCTATTGTCTAGGTATGGTTGGTTGTATGTTTGGAGTCTGAGGGAGGTTAGGGAGGCAGGACTTAGAATACATTGTCCCCTAAATTCTTTCCCTTGTTCTGAGCTGTAGAGTAGAGGAATGGAACATTAGGGATGAATGTAGGAAATAGGAAAGGGAAAACTGACCACTAACAGCTTTCCTTCTTTTTTTTTTTTCTCAACACAGGAAAACAAAAATACGTCATACACTATAATAAGAGATCCTCAAAATGATGGTCCCTAGATATCAACGAAAGCTGACATTATATTCACTGTCTTATAATTAATAAAAAATATGTATGACATTTCAGGAAACATTTCATATATAGTATATATTCAAACTTTTTTTTTAAGAAATTGCCATCTATTTTCCCATCAACATGAATTTCAACATATTTAACTCTTTTTCCACTCACCAAATTAACACTGGCTAGTGGATTGTGAAATATATTTAGCATGCTGCAGTCAGCATGTTTTAACATGAAAAAAAAATGCTTTGTTGTTACTTAAACTTACATTCATTCCATTATGTATAAGGTTTAAAGTATTTTAATATACTTCTCATTTGAATTTCTTCAGCATATTTCTTTGTCCATGAGTTATTATGGTTTGCAGGGAAATGGATAGAACTGGAAAACATTATGCTAAGTGAGATTAGTCAGACACAAAAAGTGAAAAGTCGGATGTTCTCCCTAATATGCGGAAGCTAGGGAAAACACGGGACATTGGGGGGACTACAGACAAAGGAGGAGAAACCTTAGTTGAGTGAAGAAGGTGACCTGAGGGAGATGGAAGGGGGGAAGAGGGAAACACCTCAATGGACATGAAGTACATTCACAAACTTGTCAGTCCCTGGGCTGAGCATGGGCAGGAGGGCAGGGCTCAACGAGTACTGTGTGCACGTATGCCTCTATCACCCTGAACGTCATCAAGATGCATGATTACAATACACCAGTAAAATAAAATAAATTCCAAATCATAAAATTATTCTAATTAAAATTAATATTTCATAAGGATATTTTTGATAAATCAGTATAAGAAACCATAATAATGTCAGTGGACAAAGAAATATGCTGAAGAAATTCAAACGAGAAGTATGATCAAACTCTTAAAGGGTTTTGGTGTTCAAAATTAATGTAGAGAATTCCCTTATATGAAATGCCTCATTCTCTGATAAGGCTGAGTTTATGAGATGTGGTGGGTTCCTTTGAGCTGATAAATCAGTTCTAATGTTTCTTGCTTTCTGCTGTTACTTGTATTCCAGACTCAGAGACCCTAGGCGGTTCCCTAGACCTCTGGATCACACACATTTTTCTACCTGGGAAATATTCCCCAGCCCCTACTAACTAGGTCCTTCAACAGCTGATGACCTTTGGGCTTGAAAATTAGGATGAAAAGCTGTGACAAATATCTTAAGTTCACCTTTTATGCTTTCACTCCATTTCCTACAGATTACACTTGGGCCCAATTTTATGTCATTTAGATCCAGGACTTGTACACAGAATTATATGAGTTAACAAATCCATAGGGCTTTGCCATTTTAAAGCATTTTCATACACACAATCTAATATCATCTCTGTGCCAAAAGGTGTTTTGAGGTTGGGGGTTGAGCAGGAAGGGGAAACTACTGACATTTTCAAGGTTCAGGAAAATGATAAAAAGGAAAGAAGTAATAGTCCAAATGGGATTTGGATATTTTCTGTTAATGTCTCTATCTATGCTCTCCCTGCCTTTCTTTTTAATTACCTCTCCCATTAGGATAATAGTTAAGACATGCTGCACTTTTAGATAATTCAGAGTGTCAAAGTGCCTACAGGAAAACAAGCCTTCTGGTACACCGTTAGTTGGGTATAAATTGTTACTGCTTTTGGAAAGCAATTTGGTGATTTCAAAATTGTAAATGTTCATACTCGGAGGTCCAGTTATGCTATATAAATATTATTATAAGTAGTAGCAAAATGCTGAAAAAAATTAATATCCATGGGCTGGCTAAGTAAATTATGGTCTATCAAAGCAGCAGAAAATTCTTCAGCCATGAGGGAGAAGTTGATCTGTATGTCCAACTATGAACTAATCTCCAAGGTACAGTGTTTTATGAACACAGCAAGAACAGTTTATACAGAATACTACCACTTGAGTACAATATTTACTTGTATTCCTGTACACATTTGGAATATCTCTGGAAGTTCTGAAATGCCTAGTGAGAATGGATATATAGAGAAATGAGGTCTAGGGGACTAGAGACCAAAGATAGAGGGAAACAACTTTTTCCACTATATATTTTTTTATACTTTGTCATTTATTTTGCCATTATAACATGGTTATTTTAAACAGAGAATTTAGTATGATTAATATTTAGGAGCTTCTCTCTTTGAGGTTTTTCTTCACAATTCCTACACAGCTTGGAAAAATACAATCATTTTGCTTTCCAACGCAGCATGTCTATTTCGAGAGCAGTAATTAAATTTGCAACATCACTGCCATGAAAAAGAATGAGTATCTTCTCACTAACCAACACTCAATGTTTGTTAAATAAAAATCCAGAGTTTATCAGGGGAGACAATGAGTTTCTGAGAAATAAAATGGATCTATTGAAAATGCAGTGATGACTCAAATCGGGAAGAACTCCTGGCCTCTCCTTTCCATCCTTGTTTTGTTAAAAAACATGATAGGGCTGTGTTCTACAGCAACTCAGAGAGCTTGCTGTGAACTTAGATAAGTAAATGGAATGGAGTGGCAAGGGCTCAGTATTTCCACTTGACTGAAGAACCCTGTGGTGAGAGAATGTTAGTCCAGAGGACATTGGTGATCTCCATGAATTACCTCATTGTAAAATGGGCTGTTGGTTCCTTCCTTCACTGTGCTTTGCTTCTTCTCCTCCCCAATCTCAATGGTCACAACTGGGTCAATGTTCTCACCCACCAGCTGGCGGGCTTCGGTGATGGTTATGGCAATCTACAACACAGAGCAGAGTGCACGCCATCTGGGCATTGCTGTTCATTCACATGGGGGGATCTAGGGGAGGCTGGGCAGGAAGGGACAATCACTTACTTGGTAGTTTTGGGATCTGATCTCTCCATCGTGGATCTTAGTCAATAGTTTTGATCTAGTAAAAGAAAGTTTAATATATTTGTTTCATCATGTAAGGACATACCTTACATTCACAAGCCATGGTAATATTTTCCCAAGTATTTCTAAGTGCTCTCATTCATATTGTATTAGATATTCTCTCTACATCTCTGGGAAGATAAGAATAAATGGACAAGTGACTTAACCTCTCTATGACTCAGTTTCCCCATCCTAAAATGGAATTAATAATAGCACTTACCACACAAGGTAACTGCTAGAGCTAAATGAAATAATGCATGTACAAACTTAACCTAGTGCCTGGCAAGAACAAATGTTAGCACTTTTTATAAACAAGATTGTCTATATTCTTTATATTTTATTCTATTGAACTAGAAACTGAGATGCCTCAGAAGGTCGATGGCAGAACTGGGTCAAAATAAGGATCTCCCAACTTCCTTCTGATTCCAAGACAGGATTGCTTCACCATTTCCAGTAGATACAGTGATTCTGATTTTTTGTGATTGCTTTTGAAAGTATTGGTAAAGGAGAAAATTGGAAGGGATAACCAAGACACCATCTCACTGAGATTTCAAATTCCAGGGGATTTCATTTATTGGACTGTCATAGGTAATTGAAAACAGATGTACAACACCTGGGCTCTTAGAGATTGAATAATAATAGAAAGAAATGAAGTGTCCTCATTGTCACAAAAGCAGAATCAGGCAGGAAATGAACTGAGCTTGAGTTCCTAACAAATTTTGTTCTCTTAGTTTCTAACAACGCCATGGGACTTCAGTCCATTCCTGCTCAATATTATTAAGTACCACAGAGTATATAGTAAGCTAGTAAAAATCTCAAGGCCTTAAAGTCAGACTGATCTGAGCTAGAATATTTGTTCTTCCTCTTTTAGTACTTTAGCATTAATGTCCTTATATGAAAGTAGAAATAATAATTTCTACCACACAGGACTACTTTGGGAGCTAAAGGAGATAATGGTTATAAGAAAGAGTCAATATTGTTTAATATGTCTAGCAATAGAATGACGAATTTCCATGGATTATTCATTATGCAAAATCCTGGTACTGGGCTCAGTTAAGATGAATAAGCCATCATCTTGACCCCTGTAGAGCTAACAATCTATGCAGGAGATTGAGGACCAAGGTGTGTAAGGAAAAGAGCTAGTGCATGTGCCATGCTGTTATGGTTTGGTTTAGAATGCCCCCTAAAGGCCCATGTGTTAAAGGCATGTCCCTAAGGCAGGAAGGTTCAGAGGTGGAGCATGACAGGAGGAGGTAGGTCACTGGGGCTGTGACCCTGGGGACTCTGTATGTTCCTAATCCCCTCTTTTCACTGTGTTGCTTCTTGATGCCATGACTGCCATACTGGTATGGCATGTGGCATGTGTCCTGCCACCAAGTTTCTGCCTTGGAGCTGGAAAACCTGGACTGAAACCGTGAGCTCCAGGCCCCAAGCAATCTTTCCTCCTCTAAGTTGTGCGTGTCAGGCATTTTGCTCACAGCGATGAAAGAGTCACTAAAGCACACAGGGGCGAAATATGATAGAAGAGCTGTGGAGAGGAAATTGCTGAGAGTTGGTAAGCAGCAAGGACGTCACTGAGGAGGTGGGAGTTGGACTGAGCATTGGTGGGTAGAGGGAATTTCACTTGCCAGAGAGTGCTCTGACCAAGGAGAAGAAAGAGAGGACTGCTCCTTACTTTTCCATCTCCTGACTACCTCCATTCAGTGCTCTTATCCTGGTAAAATCAATGAGAAGTTATGCCTTGAAATGTGTTAAAGAATAATTAGAGGCCCTAGTCAGAGGCTGGGGGAAAGGGAAGTGGTCAGGATATAGCATAGGAGGAAGAATATATGGAAGGGCACATGTGCACACAAGTTGTCTTCTTTTAAGTATCACCTCTGAGCTGTCAGCTTCTCTGATCTCTACCTGCATACCATTCCCTGTCCCTATATACACTACCATCCTGTTACATCCCAGAGCAACTCAGGATCTTCTGCCTAGAAAGGCATTAATTGGCTTTATTGATGGTGACAACTCTGAGTGGAAAAAGAAGGAACGGGCATGATAAATTATTGCAAGTAAGAATTTGACATAAACAAATATGGCAGACAGAAAGCACTGGCAGCCCCAATTATATTGACTTCTCTGTATCCAAGCATATTGTCCTGCACTCTGTAGTCTCCTCCAACTCTGACACCAGTTGATCTGGTAACTTACATTGGCCAATATAGTGCAGCAGAAATGCCTTTTGCCCATCCCATGACTATTCCTCAAGAGACCACATGTGCTTTCACTCTGTTGGAACTTTACCAATGCCACCATTGGAATAAGCTTGGAGGTGCTGGAAGGTCTGATGCCATGTGATGGAGAACCCAGTGGTTACAGCTGGGGCAATACTAGACCAGCCTACCACCAACCAACCTCAAACTAAAATCAGTAGAGCTGCCAAATAACCACAGACACATGAGTGACACATCTGACAGCTGTCTGGGGCCAGTGATGCAGCCCGCAGAAGGTCACTTTGATTTGAAGTTTTGTTGGTAGTATAAGAACCACTTCCTCATTTGGGAAAACATGAAGCTAAGACAACTAGTATCTTGATGAATTAAAGAGCAGGTAGGGGACAGGTCCTGAATCTGTCTCTGCTCTCGCTGTCCATGAGAGCGTGAACCATGATGAGCATGAACATCTTAACTCGGGAGATTTGAGACCTGAAGCTGGTAGAACCAGAACTCTGGTTGCCTGAAGGCTGACCACTATCAAGAGGACAGGACTCAGAGAGAAAATGGAGTGGACACAGAACTCTGTCTTCCTGCCTTGGACCTCTGGCTGCCTGTAGACATTAGTCAGGCCTTTTCCTCTGTCCTTCCAGATGCTGCAGGGGTGCCTGGCACAGGGGAGGAGCTCAGCGAGTGTGCTCATGCACGCATCAACACTACCTTCTCTTCGGAGGAGCTGAGGGGGCGGGAGTGATGGAAGCATCCTCATGAATCAAATCTCCCCCTGGTCCTTCCTGGTAAGAGGCTCCCTCCTGTGGCGTTTCTGCTTCACTTTGACCATCTAGAGGAGCAAACAGAGGAAGAGTCCTGTTAAATTGAGCCATGGTGGCGATCGAGCCTCCACTGTTTCCAGCACCATGGAAGACATCATAGGGGTACTAGGAGGCTGGAGGACAGTATTTGCCACCACAGAACTTAACAGAGCAGAAAAACCAGGCACATATCTTAATTTTTCTTAAAAGAAAAAAAAAAATCAAAAACCGCATCTTCTATGTGTTTCCCCCAAAGAGCAGATGTATTGGATGGTGTTGTGGAAAGAAAACTCCATGATGAATCCAAAGATGTGCTTTCAAGTCATGGCCTTGCACAGTGGAAGCTGAGAGAAGTCACTGACTCGCTCTGAGCCTCATCAGCAAAGTTTAAAGTACGTAAGAATCACCTGGGAAGCTGTTAAAATACAGACTATGAGCCAGGCATCGTGGTGCGTGCCAGTAATCCCAGTATTTGGAAGGCTGAGACAGGAGGATTGTAGGTTCAAAGCCAGCCTCTGCAATTTAGTGTGGTTCTCAGCAGCCTAGCAAGAACCTATTTACAAATAAGAAGTAAAATCGGGCTGGGGATATAGCTCAGAGATAGAATGCCCATAGGTTCAATACCCAGCACCAAAAAAAAAAAAAGGTAGATTCTGATTCAGTAGGTCTGAGATTCAGCAAGATCCCCCGTAAGGCTATTCATGTAACTGCCAGACAGTTTTGAGAAGCAAAGTGGCATGGTCTGAAAAAGTGCTGGGTCCTAATCCCTGGAGCCTGTAAATGTTGCCTTATTTGGAAAATGTCTCTACAGATACGATTACTTTTAGAATTTTTAGATGAGATTATCTTGGAACATCCAGGTGAGCCCCAGTTGCTATTACATGTATCCTCACAAGAGGAAAAGAGAGGAAGATTTTACACTGAATAAAAAGGCAGCAATCTGACCCTGGAAATGGATGCTACATGAACCAAGGAATGCCACAGCCTTCAGAATGTGGAGGAGGCAGGAAACAGATTCTCCAGAGGGAGTGGGACCCTTGAGTGATCTCAGGCATCTGAACTCCATAGGTATGAAAGAATAAACTTAGGTTAAGTTATCAAGTTATTTACCCTAGGAAGGGTAAGTTTCCTAGGAAGCCCTGGGAAAGTCATACACAAGCACTTAGAAAACTTAAATAAATGGGTAGCAGTTATACTCTTCGGACCCTTTCCTTCCTAACTCTGGATGCCGATTTAATTCATCCGGAATGTTGCCTAGATGTCAAGATTGTTTCAATTCCCAAGGTGATGCTTATGTGTAGCAAAGCTTAAGAACCACTTTTCAACCAGGGTTTTGGCAAAAACAAAAGAGTGCTTGGGCCTCCCAAATACACCAAGAGACTCTGTGTGGTGTGGTTCAAGGGCCTGAATCCAAAAAGTTTGCGTTCAAATTTCAGCCCTCCTACTTTCTAGTTTTATGATTTGAGCAAGTTATTTAGCATCTCTCATTTCTGTTTTTGTTTTAATCTGCAAAGTAAGGCAAAGTTAATGCCATCTACCCCATAGGGTAGTCAGGAAAATTAAACAATATACACAATGCCCCAGCACCACGCCTGCCAGATATGGATGCTGCAGGGGGCTGAAGCCTGTGGGTTCCAAGTTGGGTGACTTGAGTAAGACACACAGAATTTGCTAACATTCTTTCCTTCCCTGAATAATGAAAGAATTGGGCAAGAAAAAAATGGTTTTAAGACTTTTTAAAGCAATGAAGCATTTCTATAAGTATAATTTTATAGTGAACTTCAATATATATAACTTAAGTTCATTTGTACCAAGCTGTTCTGTGTGCCACGGGCTGGAATGGGGACAGTGAGCCTCCCACGGGCCCTTGCTACCAGCCTCCTCAGACTCCCTTGGAGCCATTTTTCAGAATTCCAGGGCTCCATGGAACTCAACTATAAACAGATCAATTTAAAATTTTCTAAGATAACTTTCAGCTTCAGTGTATTTTGGTTCTGGTCCATCAGCCACACCAAACAACCCAGATGAGATCATGCAGTGCACGTCCAAGGTGCAAGAAGCTCATGCACTCAGGCCTGGCCTCAGGAGGTGCTCAGCAGCTACAGAGAGGATTGCAGGAAGAACAGAGCATGCTTTTACTGGTCTCTCTCCCAGGAAGCTAAAGCCAAGGCCAGAACAAGAGACACAGAAGGAAATCTGCTGCCTGCTTGAGCTTCTTGAAGCAGCAAGATAAGAGAGGTATTTGCTCCCCAGCTTGATTACAAAGGTTTCAAGGACAAAGACCTACTGGCATCAACTCATGTTTCCAGTGAACTTTCTCAGGCATCTTATATAAGCTAGAAAGTATACTAGTTTAGATACTCAGGATGCAGAACTTAACAAATCATGGACTCTTTTCTCTAAGGGTTTATATTCTGGAGAGTAACGGAGACCCCGAGGTAGAAAGGTCATCAGTTAAAGCTTCTTCTATAGCTTTCATTCATTCATTCATTCATTCATTCATTCATTCATTCATTGACTTACTGTCAGTTCTCTTCAACCTATTCATCATGGAGCATACAGGGCAATCTTCTAAAAATACTCCATGTGATGCCACTTCTCTTCTTAAAACCCCTCAATGACTTGCCATTGTACTTAGGAAAAATATCCAAAGTCCATACATGACTCAAATACCTGCTCCACCTGGCTTCCACCTCCTCCTCCTGTCCACCTGCCCTCCCTCCTCTCAATGCTTTCCAGACACGAGTCCTGCTCTAGTCCCTTGCAGCCTAACCAGCTCTCTCCTGTCTCAGGACTTTTCTTCCTGGGTGGGCATCCCTCCTCCACCTGAGCAGCTCTGCTCCCTGCCTGCACCTGGTGGGTTCCCTCTCACCTTGAAGTTTTAGTTCAAATGTCACCTCCTCTGAGAACCCCCCTCTGACCTCACTGACAGTCACTATTTCATTTCACCAGGAATCAGCCGACTCCCCAACAATCTGCATTGCAGCCCACTGTCTATTTCCTTTATAGCACTTCTCTCAATGGGTAATGCAGTTCCTTCGGCCAGGGTCCCAAAGCAAACAGATGGCACATCTAGAATAGGATGATTCGAGGGCCTTTTGCAAAGGTGTGGGTGTAGGAGAACTACAAAAGCTCATGTAGCTATCTGAGGCTACCAGCAGCCCAGCCAAGTGAGGAGAGAGGGAAGGAGGCAGGGAGAGAGAGGTTATCAGAACCTCAGTGGAAAGGAAGTTAGGTTGAAACAGCCTCCCTAGGAGGAGCGATCCTCTTCCTTCAATAGAGGGACACAACCAACAGGACGCTGAGCTGCCTTCTCTCCCTCCTCAGACCTCCTGCTGGGCCCCCTTGGCCAGATCCAACCTGGAGCCAGTGGCTCAGGGACCTGGATCCTGCAGCCACAGAGCTCAGCCTCCTGGAACAAAGAAGAGGTGGAGAGAGCTGGAGGACAAACAGGAGAGTCCATCCCAGGGCTGCCCTCCCTCCAGCTTATCCAATGCCCACCATTATGTAACCAGGACCCAGCCTGGGCCCTGACCCTTGGCAGACATTCCATTAATACTTGTGGAACAAGTGAATGAATGGGTGATCATGGAGGTGCCCAGTAACTAGTGCTGGGTAACCAATCAGTGGGTGGGTTAGGGTGATGAGAAGTTGAAGAGCGTGATGCATAATCACCATGCCTCAAAACACACAGATAAAAGAGGCAGAGACTTTGGGAATCTTCCAGAATTTCACCCAGAAATGTTCTAACTTTCTATGCCAAGACAAGAAAGGAAAACCAAACTCTCCATTTAGTCACCTGCTCTACTGGCCTCCCACATGGCTGGCCCCTCCCAGTAGGACTGAGACCATTTACTTTTGAGGAGGGGCCCGATTCCTCTCTGCCCTATTTGCTTTGTGGGCTGAGGACTGTAATTAGAATGAGCCATGGAAGCCAGTTCCTCTGAATGCCTGTGGCTGACTGTGCTGACTCCCTACCCCACCCACTCGCCAGTGAGGACTCCTATCTGCTGGCCACCTGGTGAGGTAGGAAAGCCCGGGCTCTGCTGTGACTGACCAGGGCTCAGGAACCAGTTTCTCCACTTATAAACTGTGTGACATGGGGCAAGTCTCTCCACCTCTCTGAACCTTTATTGTAAAATAGAGGCAATAGAATGTACTATTCAGGGTCATAAATAATGTGTGTCAAGTAACAAGCTATAGAGACTTTACTAAATGTCATAAGTATAATTTTTCATAAAGCTCCTGAGAGAAGGGACTATGCCTTATTCATCTAATTCAACCTTGTGTCTTCAGGATCAATTTCAAGGACAACAGGAATAACCCCAAAGCCTTTTCTATCTGCTCCCTGATGTCATCAGTATGATTGACTAGGTCAATATTTTTATTAGTTTTTAAGCCTTATCCCTACTGGAAATGTAATGCTCCTCCCTTACCATCCAAGAGTGACTCTTTGGTGGGGGAGTACTAAGATTAAACTCAGAGATGTTCTACCTCTGAGCTACACTCTCAGCCCTATTTTATTTGTTTATCTTGAAACAGGGTCTCACTAAGTTACCCTGCACTGGCCTCAAACCTGTGATCCTCCTGTCTCAGCTTCCCAAGGGTGACTCTTAAATCATTATCACCAACGCCTGAGTATGAATGAATTTCTTCATTCTTTTCTCTATGAATAAGTCTTACCTGAGGGCAGAGTGGAGTTAGATGACGTAAGGAAGCCACAGGACACCTGCAGTGGACAACAGAGAAGGAGCCTTTCCCCCAAGGAGACTAGAGGGTGAAGACTAACCACACCCACTGTATGGTTTGGGTCTGGTGATGGTCCAGAGAGCTTCCTTGAACTGGTTGTTATCAGGGCCACTGAGCCAGGGACAGCTCCGCAGGTCCCGCATCCCAGACCTGTCCTCTTGGAAGCCATTGGTCCAATTTGATTCCATCAACACTGAGTGTGTACTCCGTCCAGGCCTGGCCTCGTGTGGCAAAGTTCCCTATAACTCAAAGCTTTGCTCTTCTGGAGGAGGAAGTGTCATCCTAAGGGGAAAACTAGAGCCTGGGTTTACACCCCAGAGCTACGGTTTCCTGGCTCTGCACCTTGAGCTCAGAACCTCTTTGCACAGGTTTAAGCTCTGCGATCATCTTGAAATTCTTCACTTCTTAGCCATGGCTTTGTCTTTGTGTCTTTTCCTGGGCCTTGATTCATATTCATTCCCCCCCCCTCTCTCTTTCTCTCCATCTCTGTCTGTAACCTCATTTGCAGTGACCCTATCTACTGGTAAGATGGTAGAGGGATGAAATGAGTCAATGTACAGTCAACCTCCCTCATGGTAGCTGTGATTCTCATTCAAAAGTCTCACTTGATCCTCCCCACTGCTGTGTAAGGTCAACCCAGAACCCATGTCATGCCCATTTGGTAAAGAGAGAAACTGAGATTCAAAACAACAGTGACTTCTCCTAGGTCACGGAGCAAATTAGTATAGAAAAAGGGTTTGAACTCTACTTCTGGCTCCCCATGGGGCCCCTCCCATGGCCCTGTGTGGCAATGCTGAGACCTTAGGTGATCATCTTCAGACCTACACCTGTGATGGGGGGGACCTGAAGAGCCAGCAGGTGGCACAGTTGCCCCTCACTCCCCCGGATGGAGAGCCACATTCTCAGTCATGGAGGGGTCCCCTCTGGGAGGCCTTGAGCCCTAGGGACACCACGCTACCACCAAACCTCACCTTGTGCAGCTTTGTTGGCTAGGACTAGCCCATTCTCTGCTTTATTTTTCTTCTTCTTCTTCAGCTTCAGCCCAAACATCCCTTTTCTGAAAAGAAGAAGAAAAATCAAACACACAGTAATCAAAGCGTCTAGTCATCCAGATGTGTCAGGAGAAGGCATACACTCAAGCACACCACATGCTCTTGGCTGAGCAGACTCCTCAGTCCCCAGGATGGGGACAGCAGACAGGTGTCAGGAGACCCACCAGCTCTCCAGGTGGCTCTGCTTTTGCAGAAGTGATCCTATCTAGATGAGGCGCACTGGGGATGCTGATGTGCTAGCTCATATGTCTCTCTCTCTCCTGGCTCACCCACGCCAGGCCCTGCACGAGGCACTCAAAAGGAATGATATCATTTGATTGTCACAGCAACCCTCTTCTGCTCACCTGAGCCCAAACCCATCAAAGCTGGGGACTGCTTCTAAGGTCACATAGTTCCCGGGCATCACAGCTGTCACTGATGCCCAGTTCTGCCTGATTTCAGAGCCCAGCTTCTAAGCCCTGCCTGAGCCAGCCCATTTCCCTGAATGGATGAATGTTAGAGTCAGGTCCTCAGACCATTTCCAAAGTAAAGAGGATCTGGGACTTATTGAGGTCCTGCCTCAAGCACGCAGCTCAGCTGATGCATAGTGCAGCCCAAAACATCAGGACCATTACTGTTATTGTTGCTTATTTTGTTGTTGTTAGAAAGCCATGTCTAAGCCTCCTCTCAGCTCAGGAAAGGCCCCGCCACAGTCCTTCATGTCTAACACACAAGAACGTTCAGTTTCCTCATGTGTATAATGGAGATACTATATTAGAGTACCTACTTTACAGACTATTATAGAATAAAATGAAGCAAAATAAACAAAGTAAACAAGTAAAATGGTATCTGGTACACAGAAAGTGCAAAGTAAGTGCCCTGTAGGGAGAAAGAACTCCCCCTTGACTCATCCCGGTCTCCCAGGAACCTCTGGAGAATTTGCAGAAGGGAACTCCCCCTTTCTGAAATTTCTAAGAAAAGACTTCCAATAATAGTTCCTAGGATCCCGTTTTCAAGGTGCAAGCCTAAGCAAGGGCCTCACAGCTAGTGCCTTCTGAATGCTGAATTGGCACATGTGGTCCCCAGGGGTTCACTGCCATGGTCAGTTCATGGAGGAACTTGCCTAATGTGTTAGGAGCTTGACTAATGTGCTCTGCAGACTACTGGACAAGGCTGGGTTACTTCCACACACATGGAAGTTGCTACTAATAAACGACAGACTCTACCAGAAAGGGACATAATAGTCCTTAGGAGGGCTGACACCTCACCAGGGATGAGCTCAGCATTCTGGATTCCTCCCAGAGTGCAACCAGTGACTGAGGTGTTGGGGCATGGGTAAAGATGCTGTCGTGGG